>JAOTQR010079582.1:0-10467 GCA_025774065.1 Solanum ossicruentum
TAAGTTGAACTTTTGAAACCTTTGTCACAATCCACCCATAAGCTTCTACCGCCAAGATGGACTAAGAGTTTTATGGGAACTAAAGGAGTTCTTTGACTTACTTGTGTAATGTATTGTAGAGTTGATGCATCTTTAGTGACTGGAAGGTATAGTACTTCAGCTGAACATAGAAAAGTATTGAGTAGAAGAAATAAGAAAAGCATGGACAAAGGAAATTCGAATGCCACCATGGTATAGAAATTAAAGAAAGAAAGCAAATTCTATAATTAGAGCAATGAGGGATTCTACTTACAGCATTGCATATTTATAGCAACTGATTTGTAGCAGCCTCTTTTTATTTTTTCAACTGATTCTACTAGTGTCTATATGGACAACAATTTGACCGGGTCAAAATTAAATGACCCACCATTGTTTGATCATTCTACTAGCCTCTTATTTCTCTCTGTGGGTGTCTACTTCTTATTACTATTAGCATTTTGATCATTCTCAAGAGTATTATTACTTTTCTTGCCACTACCATAGCGCATTTGTATTTTACTGCCGTGGGTTACCCATTGGTAGTCACTGCATTTCCCTACCTTACATTGCTTGTTGCCATATCTAGTTTTTCTACTTATGGGATTTGAGCTGAGAGTTTTAGGAAACAGCCTCTCTACTTCTACGAGGTAGCGGAAAGGTCTGCATACAATCTACCATCCCCAGACCCCACTTGTGGGATATCACTGGGTATGTTGTTGTTGTTGTTGTTGTTGTTGTTGTTTGTAATCTACAAGAAAATCCAAGATTGCCAACGGATTTTGCAAGCCACCCAAACCCATTGGAAAATTACTAACAAAGTACCAAAAGAGTAGAAACCAAAAACAATTCAAGAATTTAGTAATGGCTCACTAGTCGATTGTTAATTATTGAAGAATGACAAAAGTCTTAGTGGTTAATGAGATGAGTGGACTTCTCAAGGCTTGAGCAGGTCTTCTCTCTTTGAGTTAGCTTTTGGGTGTGAATTAGACCAAAGATCAAATTTTACGTGGTATCAAGTGCAGGACTCATCTCACCTGATATTTGGCCCCCAAAAATTAAAATTTGCCCACAAATTGTACCAACTGAAGATAGCCATTGGCAAGTTACCAACAACTTGAGAATCCGTTGGTAATTATTGTGGAAAAATGTGGCGCACATAATTTAGTAACAAATTACTAATATATTAGTACTAACAATTTGTACCAATAAAAAATGGTCATTGGTAAACGTTTTTCCACATATTTGTTTTTTCCTTGCTAATAGTAATTAGAATTTCACAACACTTATCAAAATATTACTAGTGAATTATAATTTAAATAAAATTGGCAATTAATGTCGCACGTTGTTTACATCCTTACCTCTTTCCATTCTGTTTATTCTACAAATTTTGTTTGAAGGAATTACAAGGTTAGCGTGAAGCCTATAGTAGTTGTCGAGATCTAATTTAGTCACTATCAACAACTAATTTTGATTTATGTTTGTGTATGGGCAAAATATTGTTTATCGAAATATTTATCATTTTGAATAACAATATAGTAATTTATAAAAAGTAGGTGAGTTGAGCAAGTTCAATTTCTTTTAACTAAAGTACAAAAGGAAGCAAAGGATAGTCTTTTTATTAAAGAAAAAATTACTATGATCCAAAGGCGAAAACCTTTATCGGAGGGAAACAAAATGGTGCTGCACCACGAGTTCCTATTTTACTTTATTAATGACTTTGTGGTCCGTCTTGCAATTCTGGGCACAAAGAAAAAGCTTGAAATTTTATTTTAGAAAAATAAGTAAAACAACTATACGTATTCTTTTTCTCCTGGTGTTTTGTCCTTCAATACATATTGAGAGTGTGGACAACTTGAAGAAGCTAATGAAAACCAAAATTAAAGGACAAAACTTCACGAAAAAATAAAAAAAAAATTATGTACGATTGTTTTGCTTATTTTCTCCATCCAAAAATAGTGACATGTATTATTATATTTTTATTCGATTTTTAGATCTTTTTAATACTTTGATAATGGTCAAGGGTTAGATATAATAGAAGGAAACACCAATTACAAAGAAACAAAATAAAAGTTTAAAAATAAATTAGGACAGTGCAAAGCGAGGAAAAAATCACATTCTTTTTATGAATGGCTTCCCAGCAGGATACAACTAGAAAAAAAATTATGATAAACGAAATATGATAAGACGAGTTAAGATTCAGCGAGATAAGATTATAAGTTTTGAGCTTCGGTATCTTGCTTTGTTATCATCCTATATGTTTTGCATGTTTACTACTTACATTTTGAATCCACTTGAAAAACTTGGCCGCACCATTATTGTTACCTCTGCATGAAGTGTTTAATTGGTTCATCCTTTTTAAGATGAAGTATCTAATATATATAAGGTTAGATTAATGTATTTAAGTGAATTATGTGAATAATTTTAATGGCTCTTCAATGACTGAAGCTTTTAATTTTTGTTAAGCTCATTTTATCATCATAAAACACATTATTTATAGAGCTTCATAAATGCGGCCTACGAAAGCTTCATAAAACGCATTTTATCGACTTCATTTTACACTACAAGAAAAATGACTTTAACAAAGGGACTTTTGGTTGTAAGGGAAAAAATCTGGTCGTCGCCCGTTGTTAAAAGCTTCGCCATTAAAAGTTTAACGATGGTTTTTATCCGATCATTAAAGAAACTTTTAACGACAACGTAACATCCGGTCGCTATACGTGCTTTAATAGCGACCATATTTTTCCTACGCTAAATTAGTGAAATTTGGTCGTTAAAAGTCATTAGCAACAACCAACATCCAACTACTTTTGATGACCGAATTAATGCCCTTCGTTAAAGGTATGCTACTTTTGACAACTAGATTTTCTGTCACTTGATGATCATTTCGACATTAAATATGGCAATCATAAAGAGTTGCAAAGACCTTATTTCTATTTGTTATTATATAAATATTATACTATTGAACTAATAATATTGATGATTTCACATACATTCAAAAATATATTAAATAATCGAATTAATATAAAACTTCATCATTAATAAAAAGAACTAAAAAAAGATATATATTCCATATCAAGTTGTATGTATGACATCAACTTTTAATTAAAAAAGAGGGAATATGCAACATATATACATAAGAGATGTAGTTTTTAAACAACTCCTAGAAAATCCTTGCAAACTTCAACTTGCTCCTTAATTACTTCCTCAAACAATATATTCTTCATTTTCATGATCTTGTTCTTGAGCTGCAAAAAAACAGGTAAACATTAGTTTAACAACAAAAATTAAGAGTTAAAAGAAGAAATACATATAGGACCTCAAAATATTTACCAGAAAAGATGCAATAAAAAAAAGATTCTATAAAAATATGTGAACAATAACTAATATATATTGACCATCATTGGTAGTGTTGATCAAGTCACTACAACAATTCTTAAAATGCAGTTCAAAGCATTCAATAGAATGAATACCGGATGAATGTTTGCATAATTTTTTATCGCCATCAATTCCACGTGAAGATGCAATAACAAATATCAACTAAAGAAGCAGTACAAAGCTTAAAAGAAAGGAACTAGGACAATAAAATAATGCATTAATCAAAACACCATAAACAACAGATGATGATAGAGATAAAACGCGAATAATACTGTTAGTATAAATCTGATATAGCAGGAAACTTAAGAAGTTAAATAAACGAACGGGTCATACAGATTTGGACAGCTCCTCTAAGCAGGAGAAGATGTATAGATTTGCCAGCTACTGTGATCTTCTTTGAGGCCAAAGAAGATCAAGTATGCTTTATCAGGATAATTCTAATAGGTTTTTAGGCAGTTTCAAGGCTCTCTATGAATTAGAGGAATAGTATGTTTCAGATCAAAGAAGTACCCAATATTCAGTCCCTAGCTAATTTTTAACCTGTAAAAGAGAAAATCTGCTTACTAGCATATTATAAGCAGATAATTTCATCATCTATGATTCAGTAGAACATCATATTTAATTTTACGGATGATTCTAACTTTGTTGAAACTGTCTTGGAAGTACACATTAACTTAACAAAAAGTTCTTTTTACGGTAAATAAACACAAATATCAGCCACCACACTCACCTAAAAACCGCCCCAAACCCAACCTTTACACTACCTAAAATCAGCCACAACAGTCTGCAAAAGTTGCCAAAACACCTACAAAGGTCCTCAACACTGCAGCAATATCCAAACCCCAAACTCACCACGCAACGACCACAAAATCCACCAAAAACTAACCAGTAATTAACCACCAAAAGCCCAACTGTAATACGGCCAAAACAACCATCAACAGCTCCACCCGAATGCCACTTCTCGCCCTTCAAGTAGTCGTGAACTCCAGGGAACAACAGATCCACTGAAACTGCCACAAACCAGTTCCTCTCATCTCAGAACAACAACTCCAATAATCTACTGCATGTGTATAAACTGTGTATAAACTGAATGATCAGATAACTAAGTTATTTCTATGCCAAGAGGGTGGTATCTGCCAGAAGCTCACATCTTCATTGATGGTGAGTCTGCCACTGATTGCCTAGTCAACTTCGGCCTCCACTTTTTTGACAACTATGCCAACTTCCGCAAAGCACAAGGAAAAGTATTTAGACCCTTTTTCTATCTTCCCAAAATGGAACTTTCTAGGTTAGTTTTCATCTTATTGGTAAGTAGTTTTGAGATTTATATTCCTAGAGACTTCATTGATTCTTGTTTTATTTAGATAGGGAAGCTAGTATATGGAACAATATGTTTGAGAGGGCAGAAAAATGGCCTGGAATTGATAAAGGAGACATTAGGGCTATTATCCTAATTGAAACACTTCCAGTAGTATTTCAGATGAATGAAATCTTGTATGCACTGAGGGACCATTCTGCTAGCCTCAACTATGTTAGATAGGATTATAGAGAAGTATTTGCTTGCACTTTGTAATTATATTTGTAAGAAGAGATAGACGAGTGTTGAAAGTTCTGCATTACTATAATTTTTAGGTTATACTACTGATGAGTCATGATAATACACCTTTTATGACATCTAAAACATAGGATTATTGTGAGTTCATAAGCATGTTTTATTAGTTTGATATACGTTTTATGTTTATTTTCAGAAAAACTATGATTTCATAGAGTTAACGGACAATGAACTGATCTACGTGTGATTTTGGTTGGAGTTTGTCGGGGTGTTGCTCATTGGGGAGTTCAGTACGCCAAAGAAGCCTTGAAAATATTAATGTAAAGATTGGACTAGCTTTTGAAGGCTAAACGGATCAAATATTTCATAAGCATGTGATCCCTAGAGTGAGGAATTGATTGAATTTTGCAATGTACTAAGCTGGTTTGCACTTCAAATGCCTGGTAATACACACAAGTAGTATGTGTTGAACATTAAAATGTAAGACATAAAAGTTGGGACTGAAGTTGTACACCACGTAACCAAACACGATCTGTGGTGCACTATACTATTGGTGTTTTTCGTGAAAGGGACATCGTGAAGGGAGCTGGACCAAGGCAGCCATGTTTGCTATCAAGGCACCCACCACGAGCCCCTCCACAGCCTGTCGTGCACTCCACGTCCACGGCCTGTCGTGCACTCCACGAGGCATGGAAAGGGTCGTGAAGTTCCCAGGCAGCCTGCACAAAGCAACAAAGGCAAGGCAAGCACCATAAAGTCATTCATGACCCGTGGTGCATTGTATGGTTCGTGAAGAGCACCGTCTAGGACAACGGTACAGCAACTTTCAAGCATCAAGTAGCACACCAAGGAGGGGTTAAGATAGGCGTGGAAATGACCACGGATCGTGGTCAGTATCATGAAGGACACTTCGTCTAGATTTCTTAATTTTCCTACTCAAACATCCAACTCTGAAAGTGAGGAATGGCACCAAAATAAGATTCTGGCAAGATGTTTGGATCAAACAAAGCTCACCGAGAGAGATCTTCCCTGATGTATTTTGTGTATGCAACAATGCTAGAGTGAAAATTAATGAATGTTAGACTATATTAGGTTGGAATCTGTCCTCTGGAAGACTTCTGAATGAGTGAGAAGTGGCTAGAGTAGCTTTCCTTTTGGAAATGCTAGGTGGAGCTAACATTTATACAAATGTTCCTGATGGAGTAATTTGGAATCATACCAAATAGTGCATATAGGAGAAGGGTATAGGAAATGGTTGGTACTAGACTTTATCAATGGAACAACATTTGCAAAGGATTGGCTCCCACCAAGGTGAAATACTTCACATGGCTAGTACCAGGAGAGCATGTCTTCCTTAAGAAGTGCGGCAAAAAGAAAGAATGACACTAGGTGTTTTTTGTGTAACTTTGAAAGGAGAAACAAAAAGACATTTGTTCTTACATTATAAGTACACCTTCCAACTATGAAAACATTTCCTAAACATCTCTTGTCAAAGCTGGACCATGCAAGAACATACCTTTGATCTCTTTAGTTGCTGGATTATAAGAGGGGGCAGCAAGACTCATATGAGATGGTGAAAATTGAACTTTTCCAAAAATCTCATATGCCTACCTGAAGTGTGCCAAGAAACAGTTTTTAAGCTCAAGAGAAAACAGGTTTTATTGAACATCAACTTATCAGGTAGACGATTTTGGATTGAGAAAGTTGAGGGGAAAAAAGTCATTTATGTGAAATATGGAGTTGGATTGGTAAATATAGTAGCAGTAACACAACAAATGTTTATCCTAAGTTGCTTTGTTTTTCATGTTTCTTTTTATGCTATGCTTTAGTTGGTTTATTTCTATATATCCTTAAATATTTTTCGATTTAATTTTTCTCCTTCCCAAAATAGTCATGCTTATGTTTTCAACCGTAGTAGTGTTGTGATATTCATGTTCTCTGTTGATTAATTCAAGTAATACCAACCTTAGTATATATATGAAATTCAGTTATCAAATAAAGTTAAGTTGATTATGTAGAGTCACTGATCCTGATACAAATTATGAAACATCGATCATGAACAACAAGTTACTTAGAACAACATATTAACAAGATTTACATAACTAAAAGATGCTGAGTCAAAACTTCAGCGATATGTCTTGGTCAATAAAACTATTCAGGATAACTAGAACAGAATCTCTAAAAGGAAGGATAAGTTGAATGGGTAACATGGAATGCGACCAGTGGGATTTGGGATACTATAGATGTAGCTAGCACTTCACAGTGTGGTTTTCTTTGGGTAGCCTAACAGTTTGAGTTGGGTTGTTAAAGGCCTGGACAACATAAAACTAGTCTTGATTCTTGACAGTTGTGACTTCTGAATGTGCCTTTGAAGCTAACACTGGAGGTGGGGTCAAATGAGAGCAATATGTATTTATACTTCTAAAAGTTAGGTATCTACTGGATATTTCAATTTTCATACTGAAGCAGCAGAAGGTTATCTACATCAGACCCTTCTAGCGCGAGATGCTTTGAGCAGTGTTGTTGAATTTTATGTTTACTATTATCTTAGAACTATTTTAATTTTGAGTGGCAATTTAGAAGTGGAACCTTGCTTTAATTTTCATCAGTTCAATTAGCCACTATGATGCTAGCTCTCTAAAACTAAGAGTAGTTAGTTCCTTTTTCTTCTTTACTATCTAGTATCATATTTTTCCGAAAGAAAAATGCTATCTTGTATCATCATCATATTATATAACTAAAAGCGGGAAGATCCTACCTTCAAAGCTCAATAAATATTCCACTGTTATCCAAATATAATGCTGCAACCAATATAGAAAGCATTTTCTCAACAAGAGCTTTGAGTGTATTATAGTTAGGTGTAACTTTTTGCTTGTGCTCTATTGTAAATATCCAAAGGATGATTAGTAGATTCTAATTTTCCTCCAATTACAACATGTAGAGTGAATTGAAACTTTCAGGGTTGTCATGTTAGCTTTAACTAATTAATTCTGTAACTAAGACTGTTCTCTTTAAAAATTGTTTTAGTTGTACTACTCTTACGAACACGTGTAAAACAAGTGTCCAAAAACTAGTGATCCAATAGGAGAGGAAACATTACAATACTTCAGGTGAGTAACCTATTATAAGAAAAGAGACTTATCCATTTGCTTGTATTATGAATCTTAGAAAGCATTTGATGATACAATCTGACAAAAATCTCTCACAAACTATAGACAAGCTTAGATTCTATGGATATCATCGAACCATTGTTAGTGTATTTCTAAAATCAAACCAGTTGTTACCAAACTATGAAGCACATTCAAAATCACCAGAAAATAAGGTCAATAAAAAAATAAACCTACCAGTAACAAAGGTTAAGAAAACAGGAACCTAGATGAAATTATATAGGGAATATTCAAAATTGATAAATTAGGTATTCCACAAAGTAATTCTCAGCAAAAATACATAAACTTACCTCGCAGAGAAGAAAACTCCAAGACGAGGCACGATATTACTAGATACAGCAACCAAACCAGTGAAAATCTGATAACATGAAGAGAAAGATAAGTTTTGTGATCAGAATAAAGAACCTCTGATTTGTAATTAAAAGGTTGAACAGAGAAACCTGCGGATTATCTTCTCATAACAAACCTAGAAACTTGATGTTGCTGATAAGGTGAACTTCTAACTAACCTAGATGTGCGATTTTGATGCAGAGAGGCGCGGATATTATGCGAGTTGTTCCTGATTCTTGAATAAACTAGAAAGGTTAGAGTGATGATATTGTGCGAGTTGTTGTTGATTCCTGAATAAACTGAAAGACCATATTGTGCGAGTTGTTGATGAACGTGTAAGTTATTCCTGATTCCTGAATAATTGTGGATTCGTTACACTGATCGTAGGTTGAGGCGCAGGTAAAGGGAAAGAGACCTGATGATGGAACGAAATTTTAGTGTCAATTTCTTCTAATTTAACATTTAATAAAAAAATGACCAAATAAATCTTTCAATTTAACCTTTAATAAAAAAAAGCGACCAAATATTTACTTTTTTAACGTCCGAAATTTGTCCCCACATTAATATTAAACTAAAAATTGCCTTTTAACGATGAGAAAAAAATTGTGTAGTTATAAATACACTTTTAACGATCGATTTTCTATTTCTTTATTAAGAGTTGGTCATTAAAAGTCACATTTCCTGTAGTGTTATTATCTTTCTTAAAATAAGGCTCTTCTTCAGTAGGGATGACAATGGGGTGGGTTGAGTATTTTAAATCGTCTCGTCCCGCCTCGCATGATAACTTTTTTTATTTTCAACCCGCTCCCCCCCGCCCCACATAGATCTTCCCTGCATAAATTCGGCTGCGCTTAAATTTTAAAGTTCTTTTAATTTTTTTAATAGAATTTAGCTTTTTTTCACTAAGTAACGTCTCAAAAATTAATTAATTATTTTTAGTTGATATTTTAAATTGTTTCTTAATCGTTTCCTAAAAGTTCTATTTAACAACTAACAATTTACCAAACATGTCTAATTTAAATTTTAGGAAAACATAAAATTGAAGTCAATGTTTAATATAAAAAAACTTATATCTTTGATTTTACGAATTACAAAAATTTAATTTTTTCGAATTTCTATTTGGGGTTTTAAACCGGCAACCGCCCCGCCCCACATTAGTTTAAAAATAGTTATTTCAACCCGACCCGTACCCGCATAACTCTAAACTCGCCCAACATCTGCCCCGCCCTGCCCTATTGTCATCTCTGTTCTTTAGTATAGTATCCCTCCAGTTGCACCGATGCACAACTAATTTTTTGACATCTGTTTTGTTTTAAATCCAACGGTCAACATTTATTTAAGCTAAATAACCCTTAATTAGAGTTAGAACCCGTTTGGTTTAGCTGAAAAAAATAGCTTTTAAAAAGTAATTTAGAAGCACTTTTTAAAGTGTTGAAATTTATTTGAAAAATAAGCAGTTATGTATTTAGATAAAAGTGTTATAATTGAAAAAAAAAAGTTGTAGATGTGTTTAAGTACTGTTAAGCACTTTTTTTTAACTAAAAATGTTTGAAATACCCTTCAAGTTTTTAACATTACAAAACTAATTACTTTAAGATTTTTCTGTCTAAAAAATAAAATAAAGTAAAATAAATTTATATTTTGATTTAATATCAATATAAACTTATTATTTAAGTAAATTTTATACACACAGTTTATTTTAATTTTTAAAATATATAATTTTGATAGATCACATGAAAATTTTAACATGCTTTTTTTTATGATCGAAATCGAAACATGATTGAGATATTCAATTGCCAAAATATATCAATTTTCCAATTTTCTATTGCACTCTCAAAAACTTCCAAAATTCAACCAACTAATAATGTTTATTCTTTCTAATGGCATGCACGTCCTTTCTTATTTTACATAAGGAATTTAAGATATTTTTCAATTATATTCATGAATAATAATACTCCCTCTGTCTCATATTAACTGAATTTATAAGGTAATGCACACATATTAAGAAAAATATTTAAAGACAAA
>JAOTQR010079583.1:0-10464 GCA_025774065.1 Solanum ossicruentum
GACGCAAATTTTGACCAAACCATAATATGATTCATTTAAAATAGCATTAGTACATATAAAATGTGGGGTGTTACAGGGATCGACCTTAACTTTAGTTGAGTTCTAAATTTGATCAATGACCGCTTTACTGTTCCTTTTGGAGTATAAATTTAGGTATATCAAACTTTGGTGTTGTTTCCAGGGAATACGACGAAGTAATAGTCTATTAGTTGCTACTTTCAGTGTGTCATACTAGTCCCTAATTTACTTCTATTTTTTGTTTATGCTCTTGGTAGGGAGCCATTGTTGCATGCTAAACACCCGAAGTAAGGGTGAAACACTTATTCCCTATGACCCGTAGCTCACTATGTCAATCCGCAAAATGAACGCCGAAGAACTCGACGTAAATAGACAAAAAGAGTTGGTCGTGAATCCTACAGGTGGGGGAAACGATAGTCTGGGTGAAGATGACCTTGCTTGTAATAAGGTGCCAACAACATCTCCACTTACATAGGTGCCACTAGCGCCACCTTTGCATCAGTAACTCGGTAAAAGACCACAAGGGCCTCGGCAACCCCTAGCAGTGAATGATAATGATGATATTGTTGGGACCACTGGAGCAATAGTGCTTCCCCCACTTCCTGCAAGTGTCAAGTTCACCATCACTAGTACTATGCTACAGATGCTATAGTTAAAAGGGTTGTTCAGCAAAGTAGCAACTGAGGACACAAATCAATATGTCATGAACTTCTTGGCGACATGTCAGTCGATCGATATCCCATGGGTCAGTCAGCAAGCACTTAGGTTGCAATTATTTCCATCGTCTCTTACTGGTGAGGCAAAAAAATGGCTGATTGAGCTTTTGCATGATTCCATCCGCACTTGGGGAGAGTTAAAAGAAGCTTTCTTGGAGAGATTCTTCCCTGCATTGAGATAGTTGAAGATCGCAGATGACATTGGGTCTCAAAAGAAATTGCTGAACAAAGCACTATATGAAGCATGGGAGAGGTTCGTGCGGAAGCTTAAGCAGTGCCCCAATACCATCTCACAAATGAGTACTTGAAAGCATTCTTCTACAGGTCTTGCAACTTTGTGACGAAGCCTATCAAAAATGCTACTTGTGGAGGATCATACATGTCCAGAACGTTCCCAGACATAGTGGTGATCTTGGATTAGGTAGCCAAGAATAACAGAGCATGGTACACTAGAGATGGAGACTACTCTGGGTTCATCTTTGAGATGACTTCAGAACAGTGCAAGAAGGAGGAGGAACGGGATCAAGACATGGCCTGATAAAATGACTACTAAATGGAGTCCTAAAAAAGGTAAAAGCTATGGATACAATACCCAAGTATGATGATCAAAGTTATAACTATGATGAGGAGGCAAACTTCTTGGACTGCTAGGGGGGTTTCCGGCAATTTAATGCCAGCAATCAAGGTTGAGACTATGATCATGAAAACTATCAAGGAAATTGGCAAACAGAGACGGTTGTAGGAATCGTGAGCATCAAAATGATGGTGGTGGAAACTCGTAATTTGAAGAGATGATGGTGAAGGTTCTTGATAAGTGGACTCCACTAAGGCAGGAGTGCAGGACATGAAAGGAGAAATGCCCAATGTTTGCACCTGCTCAACTCACATTCTACCTCTATCAAGCAACTACAGCAGCAAATGGGGCAATTATCAGCCTCATTGAATCAAAGAAAAATAGGATCACTTTCTAGTGACATTATTCAAAACCCAAAGAATGATTGTCACTGCATGGAAGTAACCATGAGGAGTGGTAAGGTACTTTCTGACCCTATTGTAGCCAGTGATGCAGGTTTTGATAAAGCTGATAGCAAGGTACCTGACCTTGTAGAGGTGCATGTTGATGAAGTGAGTAAAGAGATTGATATGGCACTAGCAGAGCCAAAGGTTGCTAAAGATGTTCAAGCATTAGACAAACCAATGACTCATCCTCTACGAGTCATTCCCAAGCCGCCATCACCATTCCTATAGAGGTTGTAGAAGAAAGTTGAAGATGGCAAGTTTCAGAAATTCTTGTATATGCTGAAGGAACTGTCAGTGAATATCCCTCTAGTATAAGTACTTGAGTAGATACCAGGCTACGCTAAGTTCATGAAAGACTTAGTAACAAAGAAAAGGACATCTATGATCGAGCCAGCAAATAATCTTCATCACTGTAGCACCATTGCTACAAAATCCCTTGTTGAGAAGAAGAAAGATCCGGGAGCTTTCACTAAGAAGAAAGATCCATAAGAAAAATCCAGGAGCTTTCACTATCCCATGTACTATTGGAGCGCATGATTTTCCATGGGCTCTCTATGATTTAGGAACCAGTATCAACTTGATGCTGCTAACAGTTTACAAGTAGTTGGGCTTAGGAGCCCCTACATCTACTACAATATGGCTACTCATGGCAGACAGATCAGTGAAATGGCTTGTAGGGATTTTGTATGATGTGTTAGTCCGTGTGGGTAAGTTCATCTTTCCTGCGGATTTCACCATTCTGGACTAGCATTGGTAGATATGGAGTAAGGGAAGCTCACCTTTAGGTTGAACATTGAAGAAGTAAAATTCAGTGTGTGTGCTGCAATAAAGAGACCTAATGAAGTGGTTGTAATGTCAGTCATATATGTGGATAATGATTGTCTTTTTTAGATTCCACTTGAAGAAAAGATGGTTGTGGACACACTAACACCGGTGTGGATGAACTTCCTAAATGATGGTATCAATGGGTATGAGGACACTATGAATGCTTTGTAAGGTAGGGGAACCAGACTATTTGTCCCCAGAAAGTTGGACTTAGACCTGCAAAACAGTTGTACACTGCCAACCAAACCTTCTATAAGGAGCCTCCGACTTTGAAGAGCTCAAGGAGTTTCCCTAACACTTAAGGTATGCGTTTTTGGGCACTAATAACACTCTTCCAGTGATGGTGGCTGCGGATCTTCAGGGAGACTAGGTGAAAGCATTATTGGGGTCCTTCAAAAGTTTGAACGCGCTATTGGTTGGACCATTCCAATATTATAGGGATTTCTCTATGGATATGCATGTAGAAAATCAAGTTAGAGGATGACTGTATACCAACATTGAACACCAGCACAAGTTGAATCCACCAATGCAAGAGGTGGTGAAAACGAAAATTATCAAGTGGCTAGATGTTCGGGTGATATACCCAATCTCTGATAGCCAACGGGTTAGTCCAGTTTAATGTGTCCCTAAGAAAAGGGGTGTGACAGTAGGGGGCCTAGTGATAAAACTGAGTTGATCCTTTTGAAACCTATCACTAGGTGGCGAGTATGCATGGACTACCGGAAGTTGAATAGATGGACCTTGAAGGACCATTTCGCTATGCCCTTCATGGACCAAATATTAGACAGGTTGGCAGGAAGAGAGTGGTACTACTTCTTGGATGGATACTCGGGCTACAATTAAATATCTATAACCCCGGAAGATCAGGAGAAGACCAACTTCACTTGCCCATGTGGCACTTTTGCCTTCAGGAGAATGCCTTTCAGGTTATACAATGCCACAGCCACCTTCCAGTGATGAATCATGTCGATCTTTTTCAACATGGTCAAAGACACCGTCGAGGTATTATGGATGACTTCTCTGTAGTGGGTAATTCCTTTGATAATTGTCTGTTGAATGTTAGCAGGGCACTATAATGTTGTGAGGAGGCAAATTTGGTGTTAAACTAGGAAAAATATCATTTCATGGCCAAGGAGGGGATAGTCCTTGGCCATAAGATTTTTGATAAGGGCATAGAGGTGGATAAGTCAAAGATTGAGGTTATCGAGAAATTGCTACTCTAAAAGGGGGTCAGAGTATTCTCGGACATGTAGGCTTCTACCGCCAGTTTATTAAGGATTTCTCCAAGATTGCTCACCCATTGTACAAGCTCTTAGAGAAAGATGTTAAATTTCAGTTCGATGATAGCTGTCGGCTTGCCTTTGAGACTTTGAAGCAAAAGTCAATTTTGTCATCGGTAGTAGTAGCACCTAACTGGGCTACCCCTTTAGAGCTTATGTGTGACGCGAGTGGAGTTGACATGGGTGTTGTGATAGGGAAAAAGTGCAACAAGATTTTCATCCTATCTACTATGCCATCAAGACCCTCAATGATGCTCAAAGGAATTATATAGTGACTGATTGTTGGCTGTGGTGTACGCATTTGACAAATTCAGGGCCTACCTATTGGGAACAAAAGTGATAGTGCACACCGACCATGCAGCCTTGAGATATCTCATGGCAAAGAAGGATGTTAAGATGAGGCTAATTAGATGGGTACTCCTGCTGCAAGAGTTTGACTTTGAGGTCCAAATACTGAAAAGGATTTGAGAATCAGGTAGCAGACCACTTGTCTAGGTTGGAGGATGAGTTAAGAGCAAAGGATTGGTTGAACATCGATGATTCCTTTCCCAATGAGCTGGTATTGGCAGCTTTTGTTGACTTTATTCCTTGGTTTGTTGATTTTGCTAACTTTCTGGTGAGTGACATTATGCTTGAGGGCCTAAACCCTCACTAGAGAAAAACGTTTCTTCATGATGTGTACAGGTACTTCTGTGATAACCTATACTTTTTTCAAATATGTGTTGATGGGGTCATCAGGTGGTGCATTCCAGAAGCGGAGATGATGAGTATCATGGAGGCCTGTCACTCTTCTTCAGTAGGGGGTCATCATGGTTGTGCCAAGATAGCAAAGAAGATTTTGCAAAGTGGGTACTACTGGCCCACCATCTATAAAGATGCCCATGAAATAGTGCTAGGTTGTGATCAGTGTCAGTGACATGAGAACATCTCTAGGCGCCAAGAACTTCCCATGACCCCTATCCTTGAAATAGAAATATTTGATTTCTGGCATATCGACTTCATAGACCCATTTGTGTGCTCCTACGACATAAAGTATAACCTAGTAGCAGTGGACTATGTCTCCAAGTGGGTGGCGGCGGTTGCATTGTTGAATAATTAAAGCAAGATTAATGTTCATTTTTTGAGGTAGAACATCTCCATATTTGGGACACCCAAAACTATCATTAATGATAGAGGTTCTCACTTCTATAACAAGGTCTTCCGTGTGGTGCAAGCAATGTATGGAATTTGACAGCACATAGTGGCCACACCCTATCACCTGCAGCCAAGTGGACAAATTGAAGTTCAAATAGAGAGATCAAGGAGATCCTAACCAAGTCTGTGAGTGCGACCAGAACTGATTGGGCTCAAAAACTTGACGATGCACTTTAGGCTTACAGGACTACTTACAAGACCCCTATTAGTATATCCTCATATCAGTTGATGTATGGCAAAGCCTGTCATCTACCTATGGAGTTGGAGCATAAGGAACTCTTGGCTTTGAAAAAGATAAACATGAATTGGGATGAGGCTGTTAACTTGAGAATTGACCAACTCAATGAGTTGGATTAGTTTCGCCTCCAAGCGTATAAGAGTGCAGCACTCTGCATAGAGAGGATGAAGATCCAACATGATAGGCATATTGCTCAACAAAGTTTAGGTTTTGGTGATAAGTTATTATTGTACAACTCCAGATTGAGACTTTTTCCAAGTAAGCTCAAGTCTAGGTGACCTGGCCCGTATAAGATTATCCAAGTGTTCCCCCATGGTGCAATTGAGCTAGAAGCAGAAAATGGGGATCAATTCAAAGTGAATGGGCAGAGAGTGAAAAAATACTAGGGTACTACACATGGAGCCTCAGTAATTAAGGTTATACATCTTGATGAAGTCTGAGTAGTGCAACGTTAAATCAAGTGCTTCATGGGAGGCAACCCATGCATTGTAATAGTCTTATAACAAAAAAAATAACTTTAGTTTATATGTCAAGCATTTTATTGTTTTTGATTTGTGTTTCCAAGTAGGATAAACGTCATTTGTTGGGAAGCGTGAGCTTACACATTAAGGAACGCTTGACATAAGAGTAAATTGGCCAAGAATTGCCAAAGGAGGGTGCCACGTCTGTTTTCATGGGTGGTTTGGTGTCGGACACGAACACAGGGTAATGTATGTTGTGATTCGCCAAGTCTTATCACACTTTTGGGTCACACGAACCATGACAAGTTCAACGACTAGTGTAGTTTGATGTGAAGTGTGCGCGTGCCAAATGAGTCTCAAAATTGCTCAAATATGGGACAATGAATGACCAAATGGATCATGACATATGTCACGACCCATGAGGTCGGCCATTGAGGTTCCGTCAACCAATAAATAGTCAGGTAAGTACTCAATTTTTGCAAGTATGGTGGGACAGATAGTACAAATGAACCATGCCACATGACACGTGTCACGACCAAAGCCTAGGGCTTAAACGTGACCAACAAATGGGGAACCCCAAATAAGCCTCTTAGCATACCATTACACATCCTTGGTCATGGATGCATGATAAGAAAACAATAAGAGAAGATATATAAAAGGGGAAAAGGGGCTAAGGGACATCTTTGATACCATAACAATAAATAGCAAGAGAGTCAAGACTCATAGCATGATTATACCACATGTCCAACAACACCTCTACCACATAGATAAGAGCGGAGTCCAAGGAAAGCAAGCGGGCTCACCCTCATGGTCATAAGTATACAACAAATGAAAGAGAGTCTTAATACATAACATAAGAGAATAGTCATTGTCCCCGAAATGGAGGACTCACCAAAAGCTAACTTGAACAATCTGTCTAGCCACGAGAAGAATTAATAGGAGCTCCGGTTACTACATGGTAACATCATGTAGGCATAGAGTATGCATTAGTACTTTTGAATGTACTAAGTATATGGTATGCAATGCAACAAGAGATAGACATCATAATCAAAATGCATAATAATAATAATAAGCAATGAATAACATAACAACAATAAGACATATATGATTGATGCGTGAAGTATAACATGCTTACAACTCATTCAACTAATATAGATCATAATACGTAAGTATGGGAAGAGACTTCAACCGATATAACACAAGACCAAGCAAGCTACAACTCAGAATCCCGGTGTCAACCCTACACCAAAAAAAGGGGGAACTTAGTTGCTAAGGTAAACCTCCTAATGCCTAAGTGGATTCACTAAGCCTTTTGTGCACCGAGTACTCGACTCTAGTTCTTGGACTCGGGTACTCGCCACAAGCCCGGACTCGGGTACTCGCCTCAAGCCCTCAAGGGTACTCGCCTCTTAGAGATTTAGATACTCGCCTCTAATCCCTTTACCTATGTTGGCATGTAGTTCTAGGACTTGGGAACTCGCCTCTACTCCACTCAATGCTAAGTCTAATACCACGAAATATATATAAGATAATCATACTTCAATAACTTGCAATAAACATAGACACATGGCATGAGTAGCTCTTAACATCATTGATCTAATGTGGTGAGCTTAACTTCAATAAAAAGAATAGATCATCATCAACATTGTCCTTTCATTATCATCGAAAATCAAAGGTTCACAAGAGGTATAATCTTAGGAAAGGGGCTTAATCTGGCCCCATAACATCATCAACATTTTCATGAATTAAATGCATCTTCAGAAATCTCATAATCATCATAGGGTCACTTGAATCATAACTCAACCAATAGATCATCAAAACTTAAAGAATCCTTAAAAAGGCATTTTATTAAACACTTGGAGGGTATGTAATGTTAGTGTAAAACCATGCAATTCAAGAGTGAAATGATGCAAGAAAATCCATTCTAAAACCATCAACCAACACCTTGCAGCACCCTCAAGAAATATATATCAAAAACCCTCCTCAAATCTTACATTAGATCCAAGATTTATAGCTCAAAACATACTAAAACAATCATACTTTCATAAACCCCAAATCACTGTGTAGTGAAATTTATAATAATCAAGACACATAAGTAAATCGACATTTAAATCATGCAATTTAAGTTAAAAGAGGCTTAGGCACCATGGGTGGAAAGACCTAATGGTTCAACACCACATACCTTGACCTTGAAGAATTTCTTGAAGAAGACTTTAATGGAGACTTGAAGCTTGAAAGAATTCCTTAGATCTGGATGAGGGTTTTGGGACTTGAATTTGAGAGTAAATATTTTGCTAAGTGTTTTAATATGTATTGGGGAATATTTTGGATGATATGATGGTGAAATGAGACTAAGTATAGGTATTTTCAAGTGTGGGAACCCTAAGGACCAAGACTTAAAAGTCTTGGACCAAAAAAAATAAAGCAAGCACCAAAAACAATAGAGTCGGTGGCACGGATTTGCCTCTGGAAATTGCATTTTTACACAATGAAAAAGGGAATAACTCCTTCATCTGAATTCAAAAAGAGGTGAAACCAAGTGCATTGGTAATCTAATTCAAAGAACTTTAAGTTATAGGTCGTGGGCCACCCAGTTTTTTGTGTGTTAAGAGATATGATCCTTTAAAGTTGATCCTCCTAAATTGTGTTTTTGTGATTTTCTTATTTTAATACGGTTGCTCTAAAATTCGGGTTAAATCCATTTCCCACTTAATTTGACCCCCTATACAAGAACATAGAGTTAGATTTTTGAAATAACTAGTAGATTTTTAGATATATGGAAATCACGATTCTGAGTACTTTTGAGGCATATTTTTGGGCACTTTTTTGTGTCGTTTCAATATCTCCCCCTTGGGAACATTCGTCGAATGTAAACGAAATGTACACATAAACAAATCAACCCCAACAAGGATGCAGCATTACATTTAAAACACCATTTTCAAGATCTCAACATAATTGTAAAATCATCTTAAATTTGCCAACTTAAACATGAATGCGTATGAATGACATAGTGGCTGAAACATGAGACTTAGAATCATAAAAAGGATTTGACGTGTTATCATAAGTTTGAATAGAATGAAAGAGATACGGATATTGCTCCTCCATACCCGCTCTAGCTCTCCGAGAGACACATACAAATAGGTGACTCTTCCAAAGGGCCTTGAAGAACACTACATCATTATCAATCAACTTCTCCGCTCATCCATTCAACACCTCCACTGGGAACTTCTCCTAAGCCAACTTAACTTCCATAACACCCACAACCTCAAAGTGTTCTATAACACTAGAGTCACCAACACATCCCCTCAACATAAACGCATGAAGAACCAGACTAACCAAACCCTCTCCATAGGCACTCCCCAAACTTATGCAACCTTACCGACTTCCCTCTTCCCCTATAAGGACTCACAACCATAACTCAATTGTCAACCTTAAACACACCTAACCCATTTGGTACCATAAACCACTATCTCCCCCTTGGAAGACTACCTCAACTCTATCATCTTCTCACCCAAAACTTCCAACTCTAATAAGGAGGAACCAAGGCCTTGCCTACCTCCTCAACTAAAGAAGATTCAGAACCACCAAGAACACTATACTACCACTCTCAACTTTCTTCAACCTAACTTCCAATCTAACCACCTGATGGACCCTACTAGTCTCCTCTTTGCCACCCTCATCAACATATGCTAGGCCACCTAGGGCACCGACCAAAACATTAGCCCTACCAGAAAAAATAATGCAAACTCATATCATAATCCTTGAAGAATTCTAACCACCTTCTTGCTATCCATAATGCAGAGTCATCATATTTAGCGAGCAACCTCTCATCCTCCAAAACTTGCAACACTACCCCCAAATGATTCACAAGCCCTAAACAAATCAATACTTCATTACTAGAAATCACCAGAACCATGACAAAGTAGGGTTTTAAGACCCTATTCAAGAAACCACAATCACCACAGGTGCAGAAGTCAACCAAACAACTCCATCAATACTAATAATGCTCACTCCTAATCCGAAAAGACACCTAGGGATATAACCTACCTTCATTCTCACTTGGGAAAAACTTGAATCAAAGATCAATCTTAGAGAAGTGACTAACCCATTGTAGTTGACCAAATAGATAGTCTATCCTTAACCATCATGTTACAACCTTACGTGTTCTACACTTATTGGAAGCATGCTATGCAAGTAGCCCAAACTACCACAAGACCTCCAACACATCAAGCTAAGTTCAACCAAGATCACAAGACAAGATTTTTATGCAATAAGAACATGGACCAACCCTTAGAGACCAATTAAACCTTAAGAAAAGAATAGACCTACCTCTTTTGCTACCACTTGACAACCTCCCACTCAAAGACGGGTTCATTAGGGAGTCAAATTCTAACTCTATGGGTCCTTCCATCAATGGAGACACAACATGCATGCACCTAATTCATCCCAAGTATAACATCAAAATACACCACATCAAATCCAGCGAGCCACAATGCAAGACCTAATGCAATACAAACCCAGATCAACACCTAAAAACCTCTTAACAATCATATAACCAACAAAAAGATAGAGACCAAGGGTCCACACAACAACTTGGGCATACAAGAAGCCCCGCTAACAACCAAAATAATAGAGAAAAAATAATGAAACTCGAATCCATAAAAAACAAAACCTTCATCTTACCTTCCTTTGCCTTCCTATTTGAAGCGGCA
>JAOTQR010079586.1:0-10458 GCA_025774065.1 Solanum ossicruentum
AAAGAATCATCTCAAAGGTAATTGAAAGGTAAAGTATATTGTTTATTGATAGGTGGTAGCCCGAGGGGTGGAAGAATTAGCTAGCCAGGGATGATCCTATCACGGGTGGTAGCCCGAAGGGTTAAGGAAGAACCTAGCCAGGAATGATCCCAATACAATTTCACCACAGATCAATTGGTCATTTGTATTACAGTTATGCACAGATTATACAGTAAACATAAAGTGATATAAAGAACATAAAGTACATGATTCCAAAGTATAATCGAAGGTGGTCTCTAATCTTACACCGGTGCATGGATTCATTTGAGTTGTTACTTTATATAGAGTGTATCCCGCCTTACATACTCAGTACATTATCTCGTACTGACGACTGTTACAGGGGACCTGTATTTCATGTTGCAGGTACAGGTGCTAGTAGATCTCCCCAGTAGGAGTACAGGATAATCAGCTATTGTTACCAAGCTCCAGGTTGCTTCGGGCTTTGTTTATGTCTAGTGCTTATATGTTTGTATTGTATAGTTAGTCGAGGCGGGGCTTATCCCGACCCTTATCACTTATGTTTTCTTATATAGAGGCTTTGTAGACTATGTAAATTAAAGTGTGGTCACGTCTCATACTTTAGACACTATGGCCCCAACGGCCTAGTCATATGCATTTCCTTTTGGCTTGTTATCACTGTTTATCTTCTTAAAGGTGTGTCAAATATAGAGATCCCTTATAATATGTATAGAAAGCCTATAGATACAGTTTGGTTCTCTCGAGCCTTACCGACAACGGGTGCCAGTCCGTCCTAACGAGACTTTGGGGTGTGACATATTCCTCTTAAAAGGGAAATAGACTTTGGCATAGATCTTCTCTAGGACACTCATCCTATCTCTATTCCTCCTTATTATATAGCACTGGCTGAGTTGAAGGAGTTGAAGGCTAGTTGTAGGATTTGTTGGAGAAAGGTTCTTTAGGTCATGTATATCTCTATGGGGTGCTCCGATATTATTTGAAAGAAAGAAAGATGAATATCATTGGATGTACATTGATTATAGGCAATTGTGTAAGGTAACCATCAAAAAGAAGTATTTGTTACCTTGAATCGATGACTTGTTTGATCAACTTCAAGTGGATACCCATTTCTCAAAGATTGACCTACATTCTGGTTATCATCAATTGAAGGGTAGGGAGTGTGATATTCCTAAGATGACTTTTTTGACTAGGTCTGTGCACTTTGAATTTGTGGTAATGTCATTTAATTTTATGCATGCTCTAGCTATGTTTATGGATCTTATGAATTAAGTGTTCAAGCATTTCCCTAATAGTATTGCGATTGTATTTATTGACGATATTCTTATTTATTCATGAAGTGGGCGAGAGCATATGGATCATTTGAGATTTGTTCTTCAGAACTTGAGAGAGAAGAAGTTGTATGCTAAGTTTAGCAAATGTGAGTTTTGGTTGGGTGAGGTAGCTTTTCTAGGTCATGTGGTGTCCGGTGAAGGTATTAAGGTTGACCCGAAAAAGACTAAGGTCATGAAGAATTAGCCTAGGCCATTGAATCCTTCAGATATTTGGAGTTTTCTTGGGTTGATTATTATAAGAGGTTTATTAAAGGTTTCTCATCTATTGTATCTTCATTAACCAAGTTGACCTAAAAGAAGGTGAAGTTTGTGTGGTCGAACAATTATGAGAAGGGTTTTCAAACTTTGAAGGATAGGCTAAAATCGACTCCTGTTTTGACTTTAACAAATGGCTTTGATGGGTTCGTGGCGTATAATGATGCTTCTCGAATTGGTTTGGGTTGTGTACTTATGCAACATTGTAAGGTGATAGCTTATAAGGAAATTGAATGTGCATGAGCGTAATTACCTGACTCATGACCTTGAGTTAGTGATGGTGGTATTTTCTTTGAAAATTTGGAGACACTATTTGTATGGGGTGCACGTTGATGTTTTCATCAATCACAAGAGTTTTCAATATGTGTTCACTCAAAGGGATCTTAACATGAGGCAAACAAGATGGTTGGAACTCTTAAAGAACTACGACATGAGTGTACAACATTATCACTACAAAGTGAATGTTGTAGCCTATGCTCTTAGTAGGATATCTATATGAAGTGTAGCTCATGTTGAGGAAGAGAACATGGAGTTGACAAAAGATTTTCATCATTTGGCTAGGCTGAGTGTTAGGTTGGCCCACTCTAGTGATGGTGGTATTCATGTTCAAAATGGGGTTGAATCTTCGATGGTTGTTGATGTAAAGGCTATCCAAGATCTAGATCCATCATTGGTTGAATTGAAGAAATTAGTTGCCGAAAGGAAAATAGAGGTATTCTCCCAAGGGGGAGATGGTGTTCTTCGATATCAAGATCGGTTATGTGTTCCGGATATGGATGATCATAGAAGGGTAATCATGACTGAGGCCCATAACTCTAATTATTCTATTCATCTAGGATCTACCATGATGTATTGGGATTTGAAGGAGGTGTATTGGTGGCATGGTATGAAGAAGTATATAGCTAAGATTACATCCAAATGCCCTAATTGTCAACATGTGAAAGTAGAGCACCAAAGGCCGGTAGTTTGACTCAAGATATTGAGATTCCTACTTGGAGATAGGAAGATGTGAACATGGATTTTGTGGTTTGTTTACCTCAAACCCGAAGGCAATTTTACTCCATCTGGGTTATCATTGGCCAAATGACTAAGTCAGCTTATTTTCTACCGATCAAGACTTCTGTTGGTGCCGAAGATTACGCAAGGTTGTGCATCTAAGAGTTGGTGAGATTACATGGTATGCCTAGGTCTATCATATCGGATTGAGGTACCCAATTCACTTCTCACTTTTGGAGGTCGTTTCAAAGAGGACTTGCCACTACGATGAAGTTCAGCACTGCCTTTCACCCTCAAACCAATGGATAGGCCAAAAAGATGATTCAGACCTTGGAGGACATGTTGAGGCTTGTGCATTGGAGTTCAAAGGTAATTGGGATGACCATATTCCACTCATTGAGTTTGTTTGGCTTTGTATGGTAGGAGATGTAGGTCTCTGACAGGGTAGTTTGAGTTGGCAAAGATAGCTTTAATTAGACCAGATTTGGTGTTGGACGCCATAGAGAAGGTGAAGTTGATTAGAGGGACCTCGAGTTTCATGTCCTACTCGGATGTTAGAAAGAAGGAGCTTGTGTTTTATGTTGGTGATTGGGTGTATATAAGGGTCTCACCAATGAAGGGTGTGATACGTTTTGGCAAGAAGGGTAAGCTATTTCCCTGGCATAAAGGTCCTTCTGAGGTTGTTGACCAAATTTGGAATATGGCTTATAGGTTAGAGTTGCCTCCGGATTTAAGCTCTATTCACCCTGTCTTCCATTTGTCTATGTTAGGAAGTTGGTTGATGATCCTAGTACTATTGTGCCTTTGAAAGGTGTTAAGGTTGGGGAGAACTTGTCGTATAAGGAAGTTTCAGCGGAAATTTTTGATAGACAAGTGAAGCGACTTCATAACAAGGATGTGGCTTCGGTTAAGGTGTTTTGGAGAAATCAACATATGGAGAGTGCTACATGGGAGGTGGAACTGGACATGATGAAACGATATCCCCATCTTTTCCAATCTACTCAAGCCTAAGGTACTAGGTTCTTCCTTTTCCAAGGGGGTCCTAACTCTTCTAATCGTCAGTTTCATGACATGACATGTATATATATGCACAAAAATGATTATTATGATGGTTTGAATGATTTGAAGACATATTAATATGCATTTTTTAAGACTTTATGGTTTTCAAGAAATGAAAAATGCATTGTATCTTCTGATTTAAAGTTTCACGTTCTAAGTCCATCCTTTTTCGTACACATTCGAGGATGAATGTTCCCAAGGGAGAGATGATGTAAGGACTCAGACAATGTACAATCTCATTGAAGCTTGAAAATTTTGATTTTGGAAAGTTTTGGATGAAGGTGACGCTACATAAGAGCCCTCATGTTTAATGTGAGGTCACACGACCTGTGTGGAGCCCTCATGAAGTGGCCCTTTGACTATGGAGGAGTGTTCACCCTTAAAGATGGAGTTTTAAACTAATGCATACCATACTTAGGCCCCTGATGGTTCGTGTGACATTTCACAGAGCGTGTGGTGCGTCGTGTGATGGCCTTGGCTTGAAATCTCATAATTTTTGGACCAAGTGTAGTGGCACAGAAAGTACATAACTTATGTGAGGTGGTACGATCTGTGTGGCCACCAGTATGTCTTTCGAAATGAAATTTGTCTGAGTATGGAATCGCTGCCTCATAACTTCGTCATGGGAAATCTTCAAAGGAGATGGGTACGGGTAGTGTCACAGCTCGTGTGACACTACATGGCCCATGTGGCCTCCTATGAGGGTGAGTATGTTGAAAATTCTAAGTATGGGATTACGATTTTGGACTTTCATCAAGTGAATTTTTTAAAGTGTTAGCTCACGGGAAAGTATATGGTCCTTGTAGTGGCTCACTGACTGTATACCCCTTCCCTGAGACGAAAATATTAATTTTTTAAACTTGTTTGATCAATAGCTTTTGCATAAATATGGCTTTTTCTAATGATCTTTTATGACTTCTTATGCTACCTAAAGACTTCCTAATGACCTAAGCTTTATTCCTATCATTCAAATTCTTTCCTCACAGTTGAAAACTCTCTCAAGTCTCTCTCTCAAAGAATTTTGTGGGTTTTAAGCTTGGGCATCAATGAAGGACTTTTTCCTCACCAAATTTCATCTTGAATCTTCTTCCTAATCAAGGTATGTGGGTTTCGATTCCTGGTCCCTTTCAACCAAAAAGATCCTAACTCTTTTCAAGTGATTTTCATGGAATTTTAGCTTACTTTGAATATGAATTTTCAATATTATGATTTATTAAATTTTATTGATGCATGGGCTAAGTTTATTATTTGATTTTAAGGTGAATTAAACCCTAATATGATGAAATGCATTGAAAATACAAAATTAAGAAAGTGTATGTCCCTTTTAAAGCTTGATGTGTGCATGGGCAACCTATAATATGATTTAAATGTGAATTTTACTTATTATGCAACCTATATTATGATTTGAATGTGACTTTTACTTATTCCCTTACTTGAATTTCATAATGTATTGTTGATTTAAGTTTGAATCTCTATTACCCATGCTATTTTCATCTCATTCATAGCATTAGCATTAATGAACATTGAATTTATGAAATTATCGATGGGTTAAGCTCACACATGTTTATATGAAAATGATTTCAGTGAGTTAAACTTACATATTAGTTAGACAAGAATGTGATCATATAAATGTCTATTGTTATTGGCTCTTTGAGCATATTGGGTGTTTGCACCATATTATCATTAGTGTGAGTTATTTCTATGCATGAGAAGCATGATATTGAATTATAATTTGGCTTTTAGCCCGAGTACGAATGATTATGAAATGTATTTGACTTTTAAGCCTAAATGTGCATTAAAGTGACTTGAAATAACTATTGCCTCTTTTGAAAGCATGTGTATGTATAAGTATTCTCCTGGGATGTATTGACTTATCACCATTGGATTGGGAGCATAAGGGCCATCCCGAAGGATCCTCTCTCTCTCTCTCTTCCCTTGAATTATGTGTCAGCATAGGAATGGTAGACATCACCAAAATAACTAGGTTGTAGGGGATGGTTATTCATTTATTGATATTATGTAATATTGGAAAATCCTTCTAAAATGATTGGGCAGTAATGAAGGTGTCCATCCACTGAAATGACTGGGTTGTAAGATGTGTTGTAGATTAACCTTGGAAAGTAATCTTCTCCTACTGATGAGGGGTATTCATCGGACTAACTCATGTAACAACTCGCATGGATTTGATTTGTTGATCGGTTATAGTCCATCACCACTTTATATGAGCATTTGTACATTCATGCATCATTTATTTCATGACATATCGTATACTATATCTTTTGCTATATAACCCCTCCAATATTATGTTCCCTTACCATCTAACATTGAATGCAGGTTTGGTAAGTCATATGCATTGCATGGTCACATACTTAAAACATTCAAACGTACTAATGCATACTTTTTCCTACATGATTTAACCATATAGGGACTAAGGACTTGGTTCATCCACCATATGACGTCTAGCTTGGATCTTGAGATTTTCTTGTTGTGGTGAGTTCTATCTTTCAAGGACAAACCATCATTCATCTAACTATGTTGCTTAATTTATGTAATTTACTTTGAGGCTAAGCCCGAGCTATGTCTTGTACCCCATCCTATCTTATGACTAGAGGCATTGTTGGACATCTTGTAAGCTCCTTTATGAGACTATATGCAAAGTGTTATGATTGGAGGTTATGTTTATGGCTTTGGCCACCTATTGGTTATCGTTATGTGAATTGGTTATGAGCTTTGTGATACGGTTACATATATGATAGGCAAGATCCAAAGATTTGAGTTTTCCCTATAGAGTAAGTCATACTTAACCGCCCCTTAGTATTTATGTGCTACGTGCTTTGTGAATTCATGTTACTCCCATTCCCTGTGACATCCCCATAGCATGAGCCCTAATCTCCCATCCCTTAGAAATATGTGTTCAGTATTCATTACCCTTTCGAACCGATGATGTGAATATGAATACTATGAGTCTTGTTTGTGAACTCTTGAGTTCCCATTTGCCATGTCACTCCTAGACTTAGGTCCAGGTCGTAACACCAAGGGCCACTTCTAGGCAGCCTCCATGACTCGTGGAGGTGATAATGTAGTATCACCTTTTTTGAAAACTCCCAAAAACAAGATATTTAGGCATCATCAAGGCCTCCTAAGGTCTGAGTCTTTACATCATCTCCCCCTTGGGAACATTTGCCCTCAAATGAGAAATGGACTAGCTTGAAAGGCTTGACATGAACATGAAACATTTCAACATGGGCACAATGCATAACTAATTTCTTAAAAATCATGAAAACTCATGTAAAAGCATCCCTTACATTGTACTTGTGTAGATGTATGCATTCCATGTCATGAAACATAAGTGTGAAAGAATTAGGACCACTTAGAATAAGAAGAACCTAATATGTTAGGCTTGATTGTATTAGGAAAAAATAGTGATATTGCCTCATCACGTCCGTCTCAGCTTCCCATGTAGCACTCTCTTTATGTTGATTCCTCCAAAGCACTTCAACTGAAGCCACATCCTTGTCGTGAAGCTGCTATAAAAAAATTTCAATCGAAACCTCTTCAGAAGACAAGTTCTCTTCAACCTCAACATCTTCCAAGGGCACAATCGAACTAGGATCACCAATCAACTTTCCAAACATAGAAACACGAAACACCGGGTGAATAGAACTCGTCTCAAAAGCAAATCCAATCCATAGGCCACTTTTCCAATCCACTCAACTATCACAAAAGGGCTTAAACCCAAATACTTAACTTTACCTTTTTACTGAAATGCATCACACCCTTCATAGGGGAAACCTTCACACATACCCTATCATTGTCAAGAAACACAAGTTGTCTCTTCCTAACATCTGACTATGACTTTTGGTGACTATTAGTTGTCTTCAACCTTTCTCTAATCAACTTTATATTTATCATGGCCTCCAACACCAAATTTGGGCCAAGCAATGCCATCTCAACCAACTCAAACCATCCCACGAAGATCTACACCTTCACCGGTATAAAGCCTCAAATAGTGCCATACCAATGCTAGTGTGAAAACTATTTTTGTAGACAAACTCAATAAGTTGAATATGATCATCCCCATTACCTTGAATTCCAATACACAAGCCCTCAACATGTCTTCCATAGTTTTCAATTATCTATTCGGCTTGTCGATTGATTTGAGGATGGAAACTGATAGTTAACTTCACCTTTGTACTGAGCCCTTTTTTGAAATGATTTCCAAAAGTGAGAAGTAAATTGAGTAGCATGATTCGATATAATAGACCTCGGCATATTATGCAATCTTTCCAACTCTTGGATATACAACATTGTATAATCCTCATCATTAAAAGTACTCTTGACTGGTAGGAAATGAGCTGATTTAGTCATCCTTTCAATGCTAACCCAAATAGAATCAAATTGCTTTTGGGTACGAGGAAAACCAACCACAAAATCCATGTTCACGTGTTCCCACTTGTAGAAATTTTAATATCTTGAGAAAAACCACTGGATCTTTGATGTTCTACCTCCACTTGTTGATAAATAGGACATTTGGATATAAACTTTCCTATATCATTCTTCGTACCATGCCACTAATACACTTTCCTCAAATCCTGATACATTTTGGTGGATCCCGGATCTATAGAATAATGAGAGTTTTGGACTTTATTCATGATCACCTCTCTATGACCATTAACATCTGGAATGCACACTCAATGTTGATACCAAAACACACTATCTCCCCATTGGGAGAAAACCTCTATCTTTGTTTTTGCAACCATCTTCTTCAACTTAACCAAGGATGAGTCAAAGCCTTGTTTTTCCTTGACACCAGCAACCATAGAAGACTCAGCCCCATTCTAGACATGAACTATACTATCATTAGAGTCAGTCAATCTAACATCCAATCTAGTCAAGCGATGAACATCCTTTACTAATTTTTTCTTTCCTTCACCAACATGGGTCACACTACCCATGAATAACCTACTAAGAGCATCGGCTACAACAATTGCCTTGTTGGGATGATATTGAACACTCATGATGTAATTTTTTAGAAGCTCCGACCATCTTCTTTGGCTCAAGTTAAGATCTCATTATGTTAGCACGTATTTTAAACTCTTGTGATTGGTGAACACAAAAACATGAACACCATTTAAATAATGTCTCCAAACTTTCAAAGAAAGTACCACACTTGCCAACTCAAGGTCATGAGTCAGATAATTTTATTCATACACCTTCAGTTACCTTGATGCATAAGCTATCACCTACCATGTTGCATGAGAACACAACCTAACCCAGTTCGAGAAGCATCAAAATATACCATAAACCCATATAAGTCATACTGTAAAGTCAAAATAGGTGCTAATGTAAGTTGATATTTCAAAGTCTGAAAACTCTTCTCACACTCATCTGACCATATAAGCATGGACTTTTCGGAGTTGATTTTGTTAATAGAGATACAATGGATGAGAAACCTTCAACAAATCTCTTATAATAACTAGCAAAACTAAGAAAACTCTAAATATCTGAAGGAGTCAATAGTCTAGGCTAATTCTTCATGCCCTCAGCCTTTTCTGGGTCAACCTCAATGTCATCACAAGATACCACATGACAAAGAAAAGTTACTTCACCCTACAAAAACTCACATTTATTTTACATGGAATACAATTGTTTCTCCCTTAAAGTTTGAAGAACCAACCTCAAGCGATCCATGTGCTCCTGCTCACTTCGAGAATAAATCAGAATGCCATCGATGTTGACAACAATAAAAATATCAAGGAATGGCTTGAACACTTGATTCATAAGATCCAGAAACATAGATGATGCATTAGTCAAGCCAAACAACATCATTACAAATTAAAAAAACTCATACCTAGTTCAAAAAGCAATTTTCTGAATATCCCAGTCCCTTACTGTCACGGCCCAACCTAGGGTAGTGAGCAGTGCCCGATAGGGGCACCCAGACACATACTAATTCGAATTTCCTCATTTATCTGACCTGGAAACCTGCCAAAATTTTGGCAGAGTTTCCTCTATTTTATTAACTAACCTCACTTGCAAATAAAACCCAGCAGCATCCCAGACAACAACACAAATAAATATTTCTTTATACATATACGTAAATGCGGGCCGACAAGGCCTCCGCTGTGGTCCTGCCGCCTAATAATCACATCGTACATAAGTATGCGGTCTCGCCGCCTGATTAAGTACAAAATCATACCATGAACCATATACATATGTATCTTTAATATACCCACGACCCACTAGTACCCACAAACCTCTAGACATGAATGCTGAACAGTACGTACACATACATAACACAACTATGGAATGTGTCAATCTGAGAAGCTACCAATAGCTGGCTCCTGAAACAAAAAAGAGGCACTGCAGCTGAAGCTGGAGATCCTAGGCAAGAGGGCCTCGCACATGCTCGTCGGTACCTACGGGCATGAATGCAGCCCCCCCTCCCCCCGAAGGAAGGGTTCAGTACGAGAGATGTACTGAATATGTAAAACAGGAAGTACATAATACAGATAGATCTCAAAAATCAAAGGAAATAGGTAAGCATGCATAAATCAAACCTAAAGCAAGTATCGAATAAAAACCTTTTTAAAACACACGAAAGTCATCTATATCGGACGGGAATGATGGCGACCTTTAGAATCGCGCCATCCACAGCATCACACCAGAAGTTCGACCCAAAATCTCCATCACAAATCATGAACATGGTCGGGTGAGCCAAAGAAGACCACTGCACTCACATGGGCCAGGGAAGACCACTGCACCCGTATATCATACATAACATGAGGCACCAGTCACA
>JAOTQR010079587.1:0-10457 GCA_025774065.1 Solanum ossicruentum
TAAAGAATGATTTTGATGTTTGCATGCAGGTTTGACTCATATGTTTTTATTGGGATTATTACTTCCATTTATATTTCATACTTTCTACTTTACATATTCGGTACGTATTTTGTACTGACCCCCTTCTTTCGGGGGATGCGTTCATCCCCGCAGGTACCGACGTATAGGTTAGAGAGCCACCTTCTTAGGATCTCTGTCCTATCGTTGAAGTGCTCTCTTTGCCTCAGGAGCAGATTTTTTGGTATATACATGTACACCTATTTTCTGTATTTTGCATTTATGTATATTTGAGGGTATGACGGGACCCTGTCTCATCCTATGATTCAGTTTGTATGTTTAGAGGTCTATGGATACATGTGGGTGTGAGATACTGCATGTGGTATGACTACGTATGTATGATATATTTGTTGGGCGGTTCTACCGCAGCGGTGACCTTGTCGGCTTGCATATATATGCATATAGATATTTGTTGAATGCTGGGGTTGCTGTTTCCAGGTTTGGTTTGTCTATAAAATAGAGGAAACTTTGCCGAAATTTTGGTAGATTCCTTAACTATTATAGTTAGAAATCCTGTTTAGTGTTTGTCTGGGTGCCCAATCGGCACTAATCACGGTCCCTGGGTTAGGTCGTGACAATCTGGCATTATTAGGGTACGTATACTAGTTTAGGCAAATGTGAGCGAAAGCAAAATTTTATATAAATGTAAGGTATAAATTCATACATATGCCAATTTGGAACATGTCTAAATGGTTAGAAAATTATTAGATAATATTTGAAAAAAAATCTATAGATGTGTGGTCTGAATATGGTGATAAGTTCTCTTTGTGATTTTAGGTATAGTAATTAGAACATTGAAATTTTTATAAAGGATATGGTAAATTCCATAAAGAGGCGATCAACAATAAGTTAAGATATATGAATTCATAAAGATCTTTATGGTATGGGTAAATGTTAACATATAAGAGGAATTGGGTTATATGATTAGAGTTAGAATTCAACTTTTTCATAGCGAGTCTATGTTCATGGTAGCATGTTTTGTCAAGATATGAACTGGTAAAGTATGACGTGATCGAATTGTATTGAATATTGAGTATTTGAAAGGATTATGCATGATTTGGATTGTAAAGTCAATTGCTTTTAATTATTAAACGACCTAAGGAAGGATGTTGCTTAAAAACTTTTGTTTAGAGTATGAAAAAAAATCATGAGTTAAGGTTAACCTGATCATTTTTCTGAGATAATTCCTTTAAATGCGTTGAAAGTTCTAACTGTTTGCTTTCTAGCATCTGATCATACTACTTATCAGATTCAGCAAGCAGAGACGCCTGGATTTGCAACAAGGTGCAAACCACTTGCCATTTGAGCACATTGTATTGGTTATATTAGAGTTTGTAGAACTAAAAGTATCCATAGAAAAATCTTTTCTTTCTCAGCTTCCAATTGCTTCTTCCTGTCCTGAAGTTCTTGAACAAGCTGATCTTTCTCCTCCAATTTATTGTTTATCTCTATAACATGCTTCTTCAGTGAATCCACTGATTCTGTATAGTTGTCAATTTCCTTGTTTAAAAGATGAATTTCATCTTCCTTTTCCAGCATCTCTAATTGAAGATTTCCAATATGGTCTTTATTTTCTATTTCCACCTCGGAGAGTTCCAATGATAAATTTGGCTGCAAGACATGAAAATTGAGTTTGTTATGTTTAATCAGACATTGGTACTAGGCGAAAATATCTTGTGAGAAGAATTAACCATTTCATTCTTTGATAGTTTTGAATTATCTGATATAGTGACAATATTCTCCTTCAGCCTGCTAATCTCAAGTTCCATCTCCATCTTCTTCAAAAGAAGCAATTCTACTTCAGACTCTCATTTTCTAATATGATTTTATGCTAAAAGGGATTCCTCAGAGTGCTGCATTATTGCATGTTCTTACTCTTCCTGAAGTGCAACGACCTTATCCTTCAAGTCATTGTTAGCCAACTGTAGATCTTTTTTTTTTTCTCCGAGGTAATGCTTTTATATTGATCCTGGAACTTGCCAAACTTTTGTTGAACATGCCAAGTAGCAACTTCCCCCTTCTTTTTTATTATTTCAAAACCAGAGTCAAATAAAGTATTAAGCTGAATAATCTTCTCCCCGCAGATGAGACTTTGACTATCCAAATCAGTAAACTTTACCACCATTTCATAAACTAATTAAAGTCCTTTATCTCCTGAAGCGGTGTATCTAATTGTTTAGCAAATTCTATATTTTTAAATACAAGATCACTCTTTTCTGTCTCCAAATTATTTTTGACAGTTCTCAAGTCCTCTAATTCATCCTATTTTAATCTTGATTTAAGATCTAATTCTTTCAACTGAGACTTAACATTCTCCACTGCAAGTCCATTAACTGCCACAATAGCTTCAAACTCCTTGATCATGGCATCTTATAAAAGATAAAATAAAGGGGTAAAGTATTTAGAACTGAAAAAGTTATCAAGAGATAGAATTTTCACAAGAATAGAGATATTTAGATCTATGTCAATAGTAGAACATTTATGAGACAGAATGAAGCATTACAAGAAAACTTTCTCTTCCTGATTAAATAAGGTAAATGCTCCTTAAGAGCTAACACCTCTCTTGGAGAAACTAAGACTCTGAAAATCTTATTGTTAAAAGAATCTTAAAGCACTCAGTATGAACTCCAATGGATAGAGAAAGACAACAAATGACAGATGACCTCAACTAAATTGAATGAACTGTTTCCAAACCCTGTAAACAGTTTCAATTGTAGAGTTGATTATAAAAATGAAATCTTGATAAGATTTGTGACAGTTTTGCATTATGAGTGAGAGGTGGTTGGTTCAAGTTCATTTCTAATTGTAGCCGATATTGTTGGTTCAGAATTTTATCATGATTATGTGAGAAACGCTTTGTCCAAATGGTTGTGTTATGATCGAGTGAGTTTTGATTATGATTGGGTTTATGAGTTAATTTGTTGTCACAACCCAAGCCTAGGACCTAGATGTGACACGACAATGGGAACCCGAAGGACCCTAAACAAGCTTCTTAGCATATCATTTATACATCCTTGGTCGCGAAAGCAAAACAAACAACACAAGACATATAAATAAGGGAAGCGGGACTAAGGGAAGTCTTGATATTCATAAAAACGTAAAAGAGTCAAGTTCATAGCATAAGTATATCAAATATTTAACAACACCTCTAACATGGAATGAAGCAGGAGCCAAGACACTTTTTGGAATCACCCTCATAATAACAAGTGTTCAACATAAAGAAGTCTCAAAATTAGAAAGAATAACAAAGATAGTATCCTCGGACTTAAGGACCCACCAAAGCTTGCTTCAAAGGATCGTACTAGCTACGTAGAAAATGATCAAAAGGTGCTTCGGTCCCTACATGGTAATATCATGTAGTCATAGAGTATGCGATAATATGTTTGAATGTACTAAGTATACGAGATGCAATGCAACGAGAACCATAAGCCATAATATCGAGATGCTTAGTCATATTCAATGAACATAAGCTCAATATACCATGGGTAATCAATATTTAGTATGAAACATGCTTAAGAATAATCGTACTTGCATATCTTGTTTAAAACCATAAAGTAACATGAATGGATCATCCAACTACCTTGTACTAGAGGGTGAAACATAGGTCATAACCCCTTCTAGTAGGTAATGGGCAGTACATAAGGGTAGAGAAGTAACATAGGTCATAACCCCTACATGTAAGCATGTGATAATGAATAACACATGATGGTAGAAGATATCATAGGTCATAACCCCTACATGTAGATAATGGATAGTACATGAGGATAGAGAAGTAGCATAGGTCATAACCCCTACATGTAAGCACGAGATAATGAGGGTAGAGAAGTAGCATAAGTTATAACCCCTACACGTAAGCACAAGATAATGAATAGTACATGAGGGTAGAAGATAACATAGATCATAATTCCTACATGTAAGCATGAAATAATACAAAATATTGAATCGCACATGAGGTTGAGGTGTACGACATAGTTCATAACCCCTTCATGTGAGTATAAGATATTGAGTAGCATTAAATCCTATATGAGGGTGAGGCATACGACATAATTCATAACTCCTTTACATAGATATAAGATAATAAGTAGTACTGATTCGTACATGAGGGTGAGGCATTTAACATAGTTCATAACCCCTTCATGTAGAAATCGACCTTGTACTAGAGGGTAAGACACATAACATAGTTCATAACCCCATCTAGTAGGCTTCACAATTCACCAAAGCATAAACCTTAGCATAAGAACTCAATAACTCATTAACAACCGAGACTTGTAGAAAATCATGCAATAGGTCATAGGAAAACTTGAGAATTCTTGTCAAGACATTTTATCAAACATGTGGTGGGCATATATGGACACATGTTCAAATCATGCAAAATGCAAGAGTATGGGATCATAAAATAGTGAAATTAATGAATCTTAAAGTCCTGTAAATCAGCCCACTAACCATCATGAGTAATTTGTAAATTATATCAAAACTTCACAATAGTTCATAGATTTCATAGCTTGAAGTATGTATAGTCTTAATAGACGAAGATTTATTCATAATATAAGCTCAAAATAGATATTCATGCATAATCAACAATATTTGACAAAATCCCAACATATTTCATGCTCATATTTGATAATAATAGATACCCATAAGAATACAACTTGAAATCATGCAATTTTCATAAAATAGGAAGGTTGGGCTTCATGGGTGAAAGGACTCAATGGATGAAACCCACATACCTCAAACATGGGTTTTCTTGATGTATACTTGAAGGAGACTTGAAGCTTGAATGGAGTTCTTGATATTCAAAATTAAGCTTGAGACTCTTAAATTTGGATAAAATATTTGGTTAAGTGTTAGAGAGGGTTTTGAGAGGATCTTGAGTGATATAGAATTAAAAAAATGGATAAGTATGGAATATTTCATGTATAAAAGGGAATGGGGCTAAGACCCCAATGCCTTAGGCCAAAACAGAAAAATTAAGTAATAACACCGCTTGACAGATTCCCGTCGTGGAGCCAACGTGAATGCCAATTGTTTTGTGAAAAGTTGGCAAAACTTATTTTTCGCTACAGATCTTCTAAAATCGGGGTTATACCTATTTCCCACTCAATTTTCCCCCCCTGATATATGAAGTTGGATTTTCGATATCACGAACGAATTTTGAGATATATGAAAATTATGATTATGGGCATTTTTTAAGCACATTTTTGGGGCGTTCCAATATCTCCCCCTTGGGAACATTTGTCCCCAAATATCAAAGAAACATGTATAAGAGAAGTAATTAGGAAGATTACAGCCTGACATGAATGCAACAATTACACTTAAACATCAATTTCAAAAAGATCTCAACATTAATACCAAAAATCACCATAAACTTGTTATTATAAACGTGAATGCATACAACATGATATGAGGGTTGAAACTTAGAACTTGAAATCATGGATAAGCTTAATTTGTTATCTTAAGCTTGAATAGAATGAAAAAGGTACATATATCGTTTTTTCAAGTCCGCTTCGACTTCCCAAGTGACGCTTTTGACTTGTTGATTCCTCCAAAGAACTTTGACAGTGCTACATCTTTTTTTATTCCTCAACCCTTCCACACGTCCATATAATATCTCCACTGGAACCTCCTCATAGGTCAACTCATCCTCCACAACACCCACAACCTCAAAGAGTTCTATAGCATTTGGGTCACCAACGCATCTCCTCAACATAGATACACGAAAGACTAGATGAACCATATCTATTTCCTTAGGCAATTCTCATCCTTAAGTTACTTTATAAATTCTCCTCAACACTCTATAAGGACCCATAAACCATAGGCTCAATTCTATTTCTTGCCAAAACGAATCACACCCTTCATGGGTGGAACTTTCAAGTGAACCCAATCATCAACACAAGCACACATAGCCTACCTTAGTACCTAAGGACACCATCTCCCCCTTGGGAGAAGGCCTCCACTCCACCATCTTCCACTAAAGCATTCAACTCTAGCAAGGCAGGATCAAGGTCTTGCTTTAACTTGATCTCATCTACCAAAGAAGCTTTGAAACCATCAAAACCACTACACTACCATTCTCAACTTCATCCAACCTCATTTCAAAACTAGCTAACCGATTTACTTCTCTAACCACCTTTTTGTTACCCAAGATTCACGCTTATCATATTTAACAAACAACCACTCATCCCTCAAGATTTGAAACATCACCCTCAAATGATTCATAAGCTCTTCTTCATTCCAGTAACAAATCAATATACCATCCATAAACTACCCCACATATATAAGGTAGGGTTTAATGACCCTATCATGAGATCCATAAACATAGCTGGTGCATTAGTCAAGCAAAAGGACATTACTACAAATTCAAATTATCAGGAAGGACATCGAGAAACTCATTGACTACCGGGACCGACTCAATACGAAGGATTTTAGACTCAACATCTCTAACCCTTACGGTATGATAAATTCAACCCTTAAAGATCAATTTGGGCCTTAAGACAAGGAATGAATCTACACTTAATTACCACTTTACAACTTTCCCACCTCAAGAACGGGCTCACTAGGGAATCGGGATCTAACTTTATGGGTGCTACAATCAATGGAGGCATGATATGCGTGTAACCAATACACCCTAAGAACAATCTAAACCGCCACGATGCAAAATTAAACAAAATTACAAGACAAGACTTCATGCAAATAGGACAACCTCCATAGACTTTTCTAGCAACAATAGACTCACCAATGGGGGGTAGACACCCTGAAGGTTCTCATAGAAATTCGGGATGCGCATGAAGCTTATTAGCAACAAAAGGAATAAATGAAAGAAATAGTGGCACCCGGACCTATCAAAGCATGCACATCAAAATAAAAAAAAGTTTAACATACTCATGAAGAACCTTGCTAAGTCTAGTGATTCCTAGAGGGTATGGTTGAGAACGTCAATGGTCAGCCTCATAATCCTTAGTAACACATGGACAAAGTCTTGACTCATGATCCTTTACGCCACACTCGAAAAATGCACTCGAGCCGGCCAAACAATCTTCCATATGGTACTTTCCATACTTGTAGCATGGAGGAGAAGCTTGAACACCAACACCCTTGCCTTTCCTTTGAGCATATGGGCACTCAACAATCTTGTGGCCTATCTTGCCACACCAAAAGCATGCACCTGTACTCCTCCAACATATGCCACTATGATTCCTCCCACATTTCGGGCACCTAGGATGAGTCATTCCACCATTGCCACCGGGCTTAGCATATGGAAGCCTACCTTCAACTTGAGCTCTTCTTCTCCTTTCCTTTGAGACCACCAGGCAATATCTTATATTATTCCCAACACCGTCACATTTGAAACAATCTCTAGTGCCTGCCAAACACTTCCCTTGATGTTTCTTGCCACACCCTTGACAAATGGTGAAATGGATCCTTCCCTTCTTATTCTTGGGCACCGGTAGTCTAGTAGAAGATGAAGCACCCTCAACTCAAGCTCTCCTATACTTTCTCTTCCCTCTCTTATCATTTGCAATCTCGAGGGCACCCGCCTATTCTTGAGTTGAGTGGTCACCGCTTTGGCTAATAGGTATATAACATTGCTAATCTCCGCGTTTAATAGGCCATATTGTCCACCTCTCTGAATAGCTTGAGATATTTTCTGGAACGTAACAGTTAAGAATTAGGAATAAGCTTTAGAGGGTGTAACTCTATCGCATGATACAAATAATGAAGAAGTGAAACATTTCATAGAATGCCTCATAGCCTCCCATTCATAGTTGTGGCACGCTTCAGAACCATGAATAGGACTCTAATAGGCCCGATCTATTGGATTTTGAGGACCATTGACAATCTAGTGCTCTAATACCAAGTTTGTCACGACCCAAGACTAGGGCCTAGATGTGACACGACAAATGAGAACCTGAAGGGACCCCAAACAAGCCTCTTAACATATCATTCACACATCCTTGGTCACGGAAGCAAAATAAACAACATAAGACATATAAAAAAGGAAAGCGGGACTAAGTGAAGTCTTAATATTCATAAAAACGTAAAAGAGACAAGTTCATAGCATAGTACGTCAAATATCCAACAATACCTCTAACATGGAATGGAGCGGGGGCCAAGACACTCTCCGAGCTCACCCTCATAGTAACAAGTGTTCAACAAAAAGAAGTCTCAAAATTAGCAAGAATAACAAAGATAGTGTCCTCGGACTTGAGAACTCACCAAAACTTGTTTCAAAGGATCATACTAGCCATGTTAAGGATGATCAAAGGAGGCTGAACATCAGAAACCATGTGGGTTAGCTCAGAATTTTGAATTTCGAAATGGAAGTGGGAGACGATCAACATAGATTTCATCACGGGCTTACCCCGATCATGAAAGTAGCATGATTTGATATGGGTGATCGATAACAGGATGATGAAATCAACCCACTTCTTGGCAGTCAAGACAACTTACATTGCTGAGGTGTATGCTCGACTGTATATCCATGAGATTGTGAGGCTGCATGGGGTTCCCTTTTCCATTATCTCAGATAGAGCATCTCAATTCACTTCTCAATTCTGGAGATCCTTTTAGAAAGGATTGGGCACAAAAGTACATCTGAGCACAACTTTTCACCCTTAGATGAATGGGAAGGCAGAGCGCACTATCTAGAGTTTGGAGGATATGATGAGAGCATGTGTCATTGACTTCAAAGGAAATTGGGATGATCATCTATTGTAGATTGAGTTCGCATACAATAATAGCTACCATACCAGCATTCAGATAACTCCTCATTAGGCATTATATAGGAGGAAATGTGGATCACTAATTTGCTGGTTCGAGATCGATTAAGCTGAGTTGATTGGACCTAATCTCGTGCACCGATCTATGGAGAAAGTGAAAGTCATCAGAGAAAGATTGAAGATAGCCTGGAGTCGTCAAAAGTCATATACGGATGTGAGAAGAAGAGATTTGGAATTTGAGGTGGATGATTAGGTGTACTTGAAGGTGTCACCCATGAAGGGTGTCATGAGATCTGGAAAGAAAGGAAAGCTGAGTCCCTGTTATATCGGACCGTACCAGATCATAAGATGGATTGGGAAGGTTGATTATGAGCTAAACTTACCTTCCGAGCTAGATGGAGTTCACCCGGTGTTCCATGTGCCAATGTTGAAGAAGTGTTTGGGAGATCCTACCATAACAGTTCCTGTGGAGAGTACAGGAGTGAAGGATAGTCTATCTTACAAAGAAATTCCAGTCCAGATCCTTGACTGACAAGTTTGTAGGCTAAGGAACAAAGAGATAGCCTCCATTAAAGTCCTATGGAGGAGTCAATTTGTTGAGGAAGCTATGTGGGAAGTTGAGGAAGTAATGAAACTCACGCACCTATTCGTGCCTAATGATGACAATGTCGAAGGTAAACGTCCTTATCCTTAATGCTATTGAATGTCTCCTTTCATTAAATTGATGCGATTATCAAATGTTATTCTCGAGTCCAAGACAAAGATAGATAGGTGGTGGATAGTTGAATTCAAATGTTCCCAAGTGATGTATAAGATGAGTTTTGAAGTCATTTGTGCTTTTATTCTATTCTTACTCATCATTCAAGGACGAATGATCCCAAGGGGAAGATGATATAACACCCCACGAAATTACCGCAATGCTCCTAAAATATAATCGTTGGCACAACACATCTTTCCAAGCTCTGATGGAAAATTCGAGACCGAATTTTCGATCAATGCGGAAAATTGAGTCAGAAAATGGTCTCAACCTGGTTTAAAGCCTATCGTAGTGAAATTAAAATTTTGCTGATTTTTATCCTTGGCTCGACGCGAATAGGACACACAACAACACTTAAGTTTTTCTTCAATTTTTTGACGGGAATTGAAAGCTCCGAAAAATAGCAAATATGTACTGGTCCGCTCCCCTAGCGCATCGCGAACGAGTACACCAGTTTAAAACTTTTTCTTTTAAAATTCGAGAAGGGTATTTTGGCTATTCATAATTCATTTTTAAGTCCCAAAATGTGTTTTTAAGGCTTATTTCGTATGAAAGGGCTTCAAAACCCATATCAGTAAAAAAACAACAATTGTTGTTTTTTGGCTTCTTGATAATTCGTCACTTCTAGGGTGTTATATTGAGGTCCCCAAGTATCGTGGTACCTTCGGTTTGGTGGAAAATCACATAGAAACTAAAACGCGAAGGTTTGAGCGTTATGTCGGCTAAAGGGCTATCTTTCGTTTTAACCTCTTGGGGGCTTGGTAGATGCCTTGGGGGCGCTGTGGGAGTTATAAATAGCATGTGTATTGCTCGAGAAAGATTAATGAAGGGTTACATTCTATATTCGGTTTAAATTGTTGAATTGGGCAGAATATGGGCGTTTTAGCGCTCGTTTGGTTTTTGGGTGTTCTAAGACTTGAAATGAC
>JAOTQR010079588.1:0-10457 GCA_025774065.1 Solanum ossicruentum
CAAAAATTGAGTGGAAAGGGGATAATGGTTCTTTTCCTAGTAAAATTATCTCCTACATTCACGCCCAGAAATTGGTTAATCAGGGGTGTTTGTCTTACTTGGCCTTCATTTGGGATACTATTATTGAGCCACCTTCTATAGAGTCTATCCCTGTGGTTCAGGAGTTTGTCGATGTGTTTCCTGCTGACCTTCCAATTGTTCCACCCAATAGAGATATTGACTTTCCCATTGACCTAGAGCCAGACACTAAGCCCATCTCTATTTCTCCGTATAGAATGGCTCCAGCTGAATTGAAAGAATTGAAGGAGCAACTCCAAGACCTATTAAGTAAAGGAATTATTTACCCTAGTGTGTCACCTTGGGGTGCCCCAGTCCTTTTTGTGAAAAAGAAAGACGGGTCTATGAGGATGTGTATAGATTATAGGCAGTTACATAAGGTAACTGTCAAGAACAAGTACCCTCTTCCCCATATTGATGACCTATTTGATTAGCTTCAAGGAGCAGCGGTGTTTGCTAAGATTGACTTAAGGTCGGGTTATCACCAGTTAAAAATTAGGGCATCAGATATTCCTAAGACAACTTTCTGAACCCGTTATGGTCACTATGAATTTTTGGTGATGTCCTTTGGGTTGACTAACACCCCTATAGCGTTCATGGAATTGATGAATAGGGTTTTCCGTTTGTACTTAGATTCTTTTTTTATAGTATTCATTAATGATATCTTGGTGTATCCCAAGATTGAGGCGGATCACATCAATCACCTGAGGGTTACAAAGATTGAGGGAGGAAAAATTATATGCAAAATTCTCCAAGTGTGAATTTTGGCTTGATTCGGTGGTGTTCTTGGGGAATGTTGTGTCTAAAGAGGGAATCAGAGTAGATCCGACTAAGGTCGAGGCGGTTAAAGGTTGGTCGAGGCCAACTTCAGCTACTGAGATTCGTAGTTTTGTAAAGTTAGCAGGGTATTATAGGCGATTTATTCAGGGTTTCTCTTCCATAGCAGCCCCACTAACTAGGTTATCCCAGAAGAATGTAGCTTTCCATTGGTCTGATGAGTGTGAGGCGAGCTTTCAAAAGTTCAAAACCTTGTTGACTTCAGCTCCCATTTTGACGCTACCTGAGGCAGGTGTGGACTTCATAGTGTATTGTGATGTTTCTAGAGTTGGATTAGGTGGGTTGTTGATGCAAAAAGGAAAGGTTATAGCCTATGCATCTAGACAGTTGACGGTTCATGAGAAAAATTACCCTACTCATGACTTGGAGTTAGCGACTATTGTTTTTGTGCTTAATCTGTGACGTCACTATTTATATGGGGTACATTACGAGGTTTTCACTGACCATAGGAGTCTTCAGTATATCTTTAGCCAAAAGGACCTAAACTTGAAGCAGCATAGGTGGATGGAGTTACTAAAAGACTACGATTTGACGATACTATATCATCCGGGGAAGGCGAATATTGTGGCTGACGCTTTAAGTAGAAAAACTTCTAGCATGGGTAGTCTAGCTGCCATTCGGGTAGAGAAGCGACCCTTAGCCAGAGATGTTCAGTGTTTAGCAAACGACTTAGTCAAGTTGCAACTTTCTAACAAGGGTGGCATACTTGCGTTCCTTGAGGCTCATTCTTCCTTAGTGGACCAGATTCGAGAACGTCAGTTTGAGGAGGAGAAGTTATGCCTCATTAGGGACAAAGTGATCAGAGGAAAGGCTAAGGAAGCAATGCTCGATTCTGATGTTGTTTTGAGAATTGGAGGTCGAGTCTGTGTACCTAAGGTAGGTAATTTGATTAGGTTGATTCTTGAGGAGGCCCACTGACTCGTTACTCCATTCATCTTGGAGCAGCGAAAATGTATCATGACCTAAGTCAGCACTATTGGTGGTGTGGTATGAAGAGGGATATTTTGGAATTTGTGGCTAAGTGTTTAACTTGTCAGCATGTCAATTATGAGCATCAGCGGCTCAGAGGTGAGTTTCAGAGGCTACCCATTCCTACATGGAAGTGGGAGCAATTTTCTATGGATTTTGTGGTGGGTTTGCCTACTACTGTTGGAGGTTATAACTCTATCTGGGTAGTCATGGATCGGTTAACTAAGTCTACCCATTTCATTCCTGTCAAGGTTAAGTAGACAGTAGAGAAGTTAGCTGAGCTCTACATCAGTCAGATAGTTCGACTACATGGTGTGCCCATGTCCATCATTTCTGATCGGGGTTCACGTTTCACTTCACACTTTTGGAGGGCCTTGCAGCATGGTCTAGGTACCCTCGGCTGGATATGAGTTTAGCCTTTCACCCTCAGACAGACGGACAGTCCGAGCAAACTATTCAGGTATAGGAGGATATGCTTCGAGCATGTGTGATTGATTTTGGTTCTCGTTGGGACCAACACTTGCCCTTAGTAGAATTTGCCTACAATAATAACTATCACTCCAGTATTCGGATGGCTCCATTCGAGGCATTGTATGGTAGGCGGTGTAGATCTTCGATTGGTTGGTTTGATTTGGCTAAGACAGACTCATTGGATGCTGACTTTCTGAGAGATGCTGTGGAAAAGGTTCGTATGATTCAGGATAGGTTGTTGGCTGCTCAGAGTCGACAAAAGAGTTATGCAGATAGAAGCATTCGTCCGTTGGAACTTATGGCAGACGATCACTTTTGGCTCAGCGTATCACCCTTGAAGGGTGTGATGCGATTTGGGAAGAAGGGCAAGCTTAGCCTTCGATTCATTGGCCCATTTGAGATCTTAGAGCGAGTCAGAGAGGTGTCTTATAGATTGGCCTTACCACCTAACTTATCATCTATACACACCGTGTTCCATGTCTCTATGCTTCGGAAGTATGTACCCGATGAGTCTCATATACTCTCATTTGATTCAGTAGCACTAAATCCAGATTTGTTGTTTGAAGAGGAGCCTATTGCTATTTTAGATAGGCAGGTTCGCAAGCTTCGAAACAAAGAGATTACTTCGGTAAAGGTTCAATGGAAGAATCATCCAGTTCGAGAAGCGACTTGGGAAGTAGAGTCAGAAATGCATGCTATATATCCTCAAGTTTTTGAAACTTTAGGTACTCTCTTTTAAATTTACATTCGAGGACGAACATTATTTTTAGTGGTGGATAATGTAACAACCCTATTGACCCTCCATTACCTTAAAATAATAATAATAATATAATAATAGTGCAAAATCAATCATTTCTTTAATTAAAGTGCTTTCAGCACTTGTTAAGTGCTTCTAGCACTTGTTAAGTGCTTCTAGCACTTGATGAGTGCCATATCATTACTTTTCAAGTGCAGCAAGCACTTATACATTAAAAATTGTATCATTCTTTGCCAAAAGAGTCGTGCAGGGCTCTATATAAAGCCTGCTTACTGAATGTGTTAAGAACATCCAGAAGCCAAAAACAGATGGAAAAATATATAGATAATCATAGTTTTTTTCATAATATCATAAGAGTTTTATTAAGATTGAAGGGAGGTGGTTTATTGCGTGGAGTTTCGACAAATTTATTGTAAGTTACTCCTATTTTTCTAAGTATTTTATAACAAGATATTTTATAAATGAATTTATTTTCGTGTAATTTTAAGTAATTCATTATGAAAATATTATTATTATGAAATTATTTTGATGAATCAAAGTTAAGTTGAGGTGTAATAATTTATGTGACTAGATTGTGGTGCTACAGATTCCACTCAGAAAGGAAAGGCCAAGTGTTAAATTGACCCAGATTTGACAAAGGCAAGTGGATTTCTTAACCTTTGTTAAGTGTATAGAATCTTGTACTTTCTGTGTGAGGTGTTGAGAATGATTTATGAATATGTAAGGGCATCTTGCATATTTTATTTCCATGAACATGATTATTGTGCATTTAATATGTGATTACTGTATGTTCCAAGAAAAAGAAATGTAAAGCCAATGGGAAATGGTTCCGGCTAATCAAAAAAATATTGAGAATTAAAAAGGATATTATGATTCGAGGGTCGTGTCGCACGTCGCGAAGGATACTATGATTCGAGGGACGTGATGCGCGCCGCGACAGATACATGGTCCATGTGTGGCCCCCATGGGTTCTGACTGAGGCAGTTTATGATCAGCGGATGTGTATCACTAGGACAAACATGCATCATATTATGTGACATTACATCGCATTGCATTCTATCTCCTTATCATTTATAATCATGTGAGTGTTTTTGTGAAAGTTGTGATAAATGCACTTGATCCCTGGTGTTATTAATATATGACAGTTGGTGTGATTATTGAACTATATGCTACGTGCATTGTGAACTGTTAAGCTGGACTGACTATATGAAAGTTGTAGTTGGAATGTCAGGGGTACCAGTATTCTATATTACTTAATTTTGTGTTTATTAGTCCACTTGCTAGGTACCGCGTGGTTTTTGGTACTCACCCATTGCTTCTACACTTGTAGGTGGTGAACTCGGACAGTGACAAGTATTACTTATACGTCGAGGATTCTCCGGAGATGAAGAGAGGTAACTGTTGACATCTGGCTAACTCTCTTTTTCCTTTTTCTCCTGTACTTGTTCTATTTGAGAAGGACAATTGGACTTGTATTTTCTTGATTTTCAGTATTTCTAGTGGCCTGTACGCGTGATAACCCGTCCTTGGGTGGGATTTAAGTTTATGAAAATTCTCAGTTGAGTTTATTTATTTTAAATGCTTCCGCGCGTTATATTTATGATCCCTTTTTTTGAATTAAGGCTGACTTGCTCTGATGGGATTGAGCAAGTGCCATCACACCAAATTTTTGGGTCGTGACACCGGATGAAGAACTTATGCCCATTTTTATATAACTCATCTGTGCAGGGGTATATACTAGTTTTTGCCAAATTTCGTTTCATTAATGGTAAATTTAGTTATTTTTATAGGTCTTTTGGGGATTCCTATGCTATATTAACACTTCCTAAAGACCTAAACCCTATTCCTAAAGATCAAATTCGCTCCTCGTAATTGAAATACACTCTTAAATTCTCCCATAAGCCTCTACCAAACCCCAATAAGAATTCAAGGAAACTCAAGAACAAGTTGTGGATTTCAAGTCCCCATTCCAAGCTTCAAGTCTTTCTCAACTCAATTTCAAGAAATTTAAGGTCTAAGGTATGTGAGTTTCATTTATGGGTTCCTTTCACCCATGAAGCCCAATCTTCCTTCTTATGAAAATGAATGATTTCAAGTTGTATTTCTTATAAGTATCTATTATTATGAAATATGAGCATGAAATATGTTGGATTTTTGTCAAATATTGTTGATTATGTATAAATATCTACTTTGAGCTTATATTATGAAGTGATCTTTGTCTATTGAGACTACACATGATTCAATCTATGAGATCTATGAACTATTGTGAAGTTTTGATATGATTTCTAAGTTACCTATGATGGAGTTTTACCATGATGTTGGTGGGCTGATTTACATGATTTTAAGGTGCATTGATTTCACTATGTCCTGATACTCTTGCATTTTGCATGATTTGAACAAGTCCTCATATGTGACCACCAAGTGATTGATAACATGCACAGTTTAGGATTCTTGTGTTATTGATGGTCTATTGCATGGTTTATGATTTAAGCAACTCTATAATTACATGGTTTATATAAGTCTCGGTTGCTGATAAGTTATTGAGTCCTTATGTTAAAGTTTATACTCTTGCGAATTGTGAAGCCTACTAAAAGGGGTTATGAACTGTGTTATATGCCTTACCCTCTAGTACAAGGCCAATTTCTACATGTAGGGGTTATAACTATGTTGTATACCTTACCCTCATGTACGAATCAATACTATCTACTTTCTTATATCTACATGAACGGGTTATGAACTGTGTTGTATACCTTACCCTCATGTATGATTTGATGTTATGCAATGTCTTATACTCATATAAAGGGGTTATGAACTATATGGTACGCCTCACCCTCATATGCGATCCAATATGTTGTATTATCTCATGTTCACATGTATGACCTATGCTACCTTACTACCCTCATGTGCTATTCATTATCTCATGTTTACATATAGGGATTATGCCCTATGCTATCTCTGTACCCTCATGTACTACCTATTACCTTCTAGAAAGGGTTATGACCTATGCTATGTCGCTCACCCTTCTAGTATAAGGTTTTGGGATAATCTAATCATGTCATCTTATTGAGTTAAACAAGTTATGCAAGTATGATCATTTTCAAGCATGATTTACTTTAGCATTGATCATACATGTCATATTATTATTATTCCATCTATTGCTTATCATTATGCATTTTGACTATGTTGCCTATCTCTTATTACAGTCCATGCTACATACTTAGTACATTCAAATGTACAAACGCATACTCTATGCCTACATGATATCACCATGTAGGAATCAGAGCTCCTATTGATTCTCTTCCACGAGGCTAGATGGATTGTTCAAGTAAGCTTTTGGTGAGTCTTCATGTCCGGGGATAATATCTATCTTCTATCATGCTTATGTTTAGACTACATCTTGTATATTTGGATTACCTATTGTCATTATTATGAGGGTGAGCCTAGAAAGTGCCTTGGGCCCTGCTCCATTCTAAGTTTAGAGCTGTTGTTGGAATATTTTGATGTATCTATGATTTAAGCTTGACTCTCTATATTTTTATGTCAACAAAGAATTCCCTTAGTCCTGTTATCCCTATTTTTACTCTCTTTTTATTGTTTAATTACTTCCGCGACCAAGGAAGTGTGTATGATATGCTAAGAGGCTTGTTTGGGGTTTCTTTGGATTCCCCATTCACTGTGTCACATTTAGGTCTTGGTTTGGATTGTGAAAACTCCATTTTTAAATCTGAAGTGCTCTTTGTTGGTGCATCGAGCATGAAAAAAAGTGCATTAAGTCTGTGAAATATATTTACTAGAAATTGTGCTGAAATCTATACTTATGGAATAACTGTGAAAGTTTTCAATGCTACTTATGGAAGGTATGAATATTGATGGGCTGATGGAGTTAAGATAAAGAAACCTATAGAAGTTTCTGCTCCAGAGTATATAGATTACTTAATGGATTGTATAGAGAATCAACTAGGTGATGAATCTATATTTCCTCAAAAGTTGGGTAAGAGACGTATCTTTGTCTTGTGCATCATATATTATCTTCTCTGATCAAAGTATATTTATGTTGTACCAACGATATGCTACAGGTGTGCCATTACAATATTTAAGAGATTGTTTTGTGTATATGCTTGTATCTGCCATTCCCATTTTCAAAAGATTCTCAGCCTGATGGAAGAAGCTCATCTGAATACCTGCTTTAAGAATTTTGTTCTCTTCACATGGGTATGTAGCCTATTTCATGTTGTTTATTTGATGCATTGTCAACTTATTATTTTGTTTTGTATCTTTTCAGAAGTACAATGAGGTTCAAAGATTCTAGAATTCCACAATAAGATACTAATTTGATTTTTCTTGATTCAGGAGTTCCAGTTGATTGACAAGTCAAAGCTTGCACCTCTCTATGAGCTTGTTGAGTCTATTATACAATTATAGTGTCATGACGTTCTTCATTTTTGTCATACCTTCTTTGTTCTTCAATTTTTGGATTTGTTTATCAACAACATTTGATGATAGACACAAGCTAGGGAAACCCAAAATAGTGTAGAACTGATTTTGAACTGTTGCATGTTATGAATTTTGCTCTCTCATCAAGTAGCCATTTCTTGAGCCTGGTTTCGAAGGTTGGCCTATTAGTCATGAGAAGCCCAAAGATTTATCCATAATTCAACATGAAATCTTGGTTCAAGACTCATTCAGATTAAAAGTTGAGGTTAGTATTAGTGCAACAAAAATTTCTTGTCCTCCAACTAGGATTAAGTGATTTCTTTGGAGTTTGGTTGGGCACTAATTACTGAGAGTTAGAATGTATCCATTCAACTTTATCCATTCTACAATGTTCAATAGAAAGGAGGGCCACATGCACTAAGAATGACTAAATAAAATTATTTGCATCGTTTTTTTCTATTCATGTTTATCATTTGCATCTCCACTGACAACATTTTATTTCAAACTTCTAATCAATCAATCATTTGTATGCGAAAATTGAAAAGCTCCAATGGGATGAATGTTTTTGGTAAATTCAAATCAGATAATGTCCTCTTCAATCTGAACTAAAAAGCTTTAGCAACTGCCATAGTCACTCACTGAGATTAGTATTCTAACTTGTAGTATGTGGAGTTTGCAAGTTTCCATATGGCACTCAAATCCACACAATTTGTATATTGGATTAGTGATTGTATTACAACACGTTGAAATGACATAAATTATTTAAAACAACATTACTTTATAAAGATGCATGATTTGCATTGTGTAATTTTAGTCAAAGTATTTGCAGTCAAATCTGACTACCAAATGGAGCCACTGCCACCTAAAAGACAACTTATAGCCTTACCTTCCACATCCTTTGTATTAGGAAAAATTAACAAAGAAATGATTTCTTTGAGGCATGAAAGGTCACTTGCTATAAATTTAATAAATAACAATATAAAAGTAAGTTATTACAAATAATGACAGGAGAATAGAATTTTCAAGTCATAACAAAAAGGAAAAAAAACATGAAAATGTATAAATTCAGAATTAAAATTAACATATACATTAAATGATTGTATTAATTATAACACATCTTTCTATTTTTGGTTGTGGTGTAATCGTGTAATGACCCAGACTTTGTATGACTTTATCGAAACTTGAAACTTTTATTTTCAAAAAAATTTGGATCAAGTGTCACCTCAAGGGAGACTACACGATCCGTGTGAGGTCGCACGACCCGTGTGGCCTCCAGTGAAGTGATACTTGGCCTTAATTTCGAGTGTGTTTCCTTGGCCTAGAGTTTAGGGATAAGGCACTCACACTTGGACCCTATATGGCCCATGTGACACTTCATGGACCATATGGAGGGCCGTGTGATGGCCTTGAGCTTGAAACACCAACGTTCGGAGCCAAGTGTAGTCACACGGCTACCTTCATGGGCCATATGATGGTTCAAGGGCCGTGTGGCCCTTCCGTGTGGCTAACTTTTTGTTAAAAGTTTTTTAAGTATGGGATCTTTAAGATCAAGCTAAGTTCACTTGAAAGGCTTCAATCCAATCCTATTTATGTTGTTTAAGGCCATCATGGGCCTCCTACATCAAGCCAAGTTCAAACGAATTCCATTGGTTAAGTTTTTCACAAGTATCGATAAAAGGGTCAATTTTAAAGGGCCGTATCTCTTAGCAAAAATTGAACTAGATGGCCCACAACCTATCAAATTAAATCTCTTTGTGTTAGCTTTCCAACTCACTTGGTTTCACCTTATTTAGAGTTCAGATGAAGAAGTTATACCTATTTTTGTAAAGCTCATCTGTGCAGAGTATTCTAAAAATTTGCCTAAGTGTTGCTATACGGGTGGGTTTCATGCTTTGTGAAACCTTGTATGGACCATGAGACCTCTTCACAGACCCTCAGCAAGTAATATGATATTTGCTTCATTAATGGTATTTTTGTAATTGTGGCTTCTCCTAAGGGTCTTTTATATATGACTTTCTAAGCTATCTTAAGACCTCCAAATGACCTAAACCCTATTCCTAACATTCAAAATTCATTCCTCACATTTTGAACTCTTTCAAATTTCCTCTGAAGAACTCTTGTAGAATTCAAGCTTGGGATCAATGCAAACTCAATTCTCCTTCAAATTTCTCTTGAAACTTCTTCATTGGGTCAATGTATGTGGGTAGATCCTTGGTTCCTTCCAATCAAGGAGACCCAAATCTTTTCAAGAAATTTTCATGAATTTGAGCTTACTTTAAAAGTGGTTTTTCATTATTATGATTACTTAAATTCAATTGATGTGTGGGCTGTACTTTATTTATGATTTTAAGTTACTTTAAGCCCTATATGTTTACATTGACTTTATAAAGATATGAATATGCATGTCCCTTTTAAGCTTGTTTTGAGCATGGATAGTCCATATTATGTTTTAAATGCAAATTTTCTCATGTTTTCACTTGAATCTTATAATGTATCGTTGAATTGAGTTTTAATCTATGTTATCCATGCCGTTCTCATCTCATCCATAGCATATGCATTCATGTACATGAGATTTTATGGAAATTACAAAGCGAGTTAAGCCCGATTACATTTTAGGATATGATTTTGATACGATATTGATTATGAAAAGAATGTGATCACATATATGTCTAAGATTATGGTTTATTGAGAAAATTATGGGTATTTACACCATTATGTTTAATGGAGCATCAATTGAAGTTTGAGTCGGAGTAGGCTATCCCCAAGGGTTCCATACTCATCTCTCAAGAAGGTACTCTAAGGAGCTATCCCTATGCATGAAAAGTATGTCATGAAGAATGTTTTGGCTGTTTAGCCTATTATGCATGATTATGAAGAATTTGATTTGGCCTTTAAGCCTAGAATGCATATAATGATTTGAAAGTCTTATGTC
>JAOTQR010079589.1:0-10457 GCA_025774065.1 Solanum ossicruentum
TATGTGTATGTGTGTGTGTGTGTGTGTGTATATTCGCAATTTAGTCTTGTAAGTACCAATTGTTTATGGTGGGATGCAACATAGATCTGCATTTCTTTTTCCAGGTTCTTTTCCTTGGGTTTCTTTTAGCTATTTCCCTAGATTTCCTTTTGTTTTTTCCTCAAATTGTTTTAGCAAAGTTTGTTTCCACTTTTTTTTTATTTTTATTTTCTTGAAGTTGTGGTCAAATTGATTCTTCCAATGTCCAATCTAAGATTTTGGTTGTTTTGTATCAATGGAATTGTTTGTTCCATAATTTTATATGAATTTATTCTTGACCTAATTACGTTTTATTTAAGCAAGCATACGATGAGTGAAGAAAAGACCCCCCTCCCACCGCCTTGTTTAATAATTATTCTCATATTTTAATTTTATTCTAAAATAAAAAACAAGTCGATGTATATTTTCCTTTATTCAAATTTTTGGAATCGGTGATTTTTTTAATTTGCCAACTTTGAAATTTATAACATGGAGGGAAAATTGAACTTTTTGGGAACATGAATTATTGATTCAATTAATTTATTGATAAACCCTTTTTCTGTATTTGACAGTAAACATTCAATATGACTAAATCAAAAAAGCAAGAGAAAGAGGGCACCAATAAGAACCAATCTGAAGAATACAATGGAGCAAAACTTAAAAAGGACATGGAGGGTACGTAATTGTCATGACCAGATCCCGGTCATGATGGCGCCTGCTAGTCCCACCTACAGGCAAGAAAATTCCTAACCCAGGGATACCTGTCCTAGCTCTCTAGTCCAAACCAAATCGATACAGAATAATATATATATGCCAAAACCTACCTAGAACCTAAAAGGCAACTATACAAAACTACAATAGACACAAGGACATATCGTATACATATACCAATAATCATAATAATATAAAAGACCAGGAGTTCACCTACAAATACCAAACTCTAATGTACAAGGCCGATGTCTGGATGCAAAAGATGGCCATCAACATGAAGTAGACTGTGAAAACTCCAAAGCAGACGATGCTCACCAAAAGTCTCTAGAGCGCTTCCGAAGTTCCCCAATATAACTATCATGACTCGTACCTAGACCTACACCATGGGGAGATGCATAAGTAGAGATGAGTACAAGAAAATGCACCCAGTAGGCATCATCAGCCAGCCAAGAGAAATGGTGAGCATAAATAAATTCCAAATATATAGAACTACAATAGTATAGCAAAAAAACTTTGATCAAGGCATAAGCATATCTGGGAACCCTCAAACCAAAATTGAACTAACAAAAGTGAAGAGCAATGATAACCTGAGACAACCCAAGAATAGAACATCGATACCAACTGGCGAAGACTGTGTAGGCCAATGCCATAATTTCCCACAACTATAGTGTTGCACACAGGTGCAAGGCCCTAGTATCTATGCTTGTATGCCAATTGTCCCACCATAAGTCCAGAAGGTACACTCGCACACAATAATCATGCTGGCATATTCACTGAATTCCTCAGTACAATCATAGATTCCCAGAGAACCATCACAAAGCCTAGCTCTCCACATCATTAGAGTAAGGGTCAGTTGTACGTGGGTGTAAGGCCCTAGAATCTAAGCCTGAACATCCCCATAAGCCCATGAGGTACACACATGCACAATCAGGGTGTGAATGTGTAAGTGGATCCATGGATAAGTAATCATGAGCCTCGCTTCAATAGTCACAAGTCAACTGGGTCCTCAACCCTGTGTCGACACGTGGCACTTGATCCATCAGAAGTAGTGTCACACGGGGACTCAAACCCCTAATATCACCTTGGACTCTAACCCCTGGGTCTTCCGACCTGGCAACTGGACGGGCAGTCAGCAAGGGCCAAGTGGTCTGACGATAAATGTAATGGTGGGACGTATCCCTCGAAAGAGAAAGAATTACCTATCATAAACAATAGTGTCTCAACATCGGAGTACCAAATATGGGGCCTGCCACACAAAATATCAATCATAGGGTCCTCAACCCAAAAATAAGCCGACACTCAGTCCTCAGAATCTTCATCTACATTTGGTGTTACAGTCGCGGCCACTGGACACAAGTCCACGGGAAGCACCACCCAAGACCCGAACTCTCTTGACAAGACCAACAGTGCTCAATGATAATGGGGACCGTTATCTGGGATGAAATGTATCAATTTAATCACTCATTCAACCAATCTATCCAGATCTGAATCTCCGAAGTTATATCATCCCTAGAGTGAACGTAGGTAACGATAATCGCATCATGACCAAAGTTAAGGTAGTCAACGACGCTCTCAACCTAGGCATCCCACAATCTCAATCCAACCCTAATAATCACAATCACCATTTCTCTTAGATACAATAGATACCTTAGGGTCGAACGGAAATAACCAATGTACAATGACTATCAATAGTAAATCAGAGACTATACATCATAAAACATCATAGAGCCATGCCTAGATAAGGCCAAGTATACCACAATCTCATCTATCTCCTGTACCTAGAGAAAACATGGACAATGACGGTATATCATAGGTATCTCGAATAACCAGACTCTGCAAAGCTATGTCTATACAAAAACCAGACTATAGTATGGCATATAATTAATGCACGATATCCTAGTCAGCATAACTCTTTAGCGACAGGCAATGCATGATCATACCAATGCAAGTCATGTTAGTATGCATGCCTTCCCCAGACATTAACTCATATTTGGCCCTTACTAGGCCTTTTACTATGTAAAGCAACTCATAGGGCAGTGTCGATATAACCTAAGCTAAAGCCAAAAAGGCTAGATAATCAGAGATATAACACCCACCAAGATCATATGGTAGCTCAACCACCACAAAGAATACCACCTAAGCCAACCATATGCTAACCTACTAAAATATGCCCTTCTCAACTAGATGCCAATTCCTAAGACAAACCAATATAACTAGGGTCTCGTCGTAGATCACCCGGAATGCCTGCAATTTATAACTTATACCTCGCTAATAGGGTCACACTACCATCTCTAACCCTCCAGTGGCTCATTCCTAACATAACTCGTATTACAGGTCCTAAGGCTCCTTCCGGGGTACAACTATGACCATTCCCAAAACATGGTGTATCTTTAGCCACTAACCAGTGGCGCAAGTATAGAATAGATAACAGAAGTATACAGGATCACATAAACTATAGGGTAACGTAGAATCAAGTTTAATCAGGTAATTCTACCAAGAGTACTCAGTAAAGAAATAGATAACCAAAACCGCATCATGCATATACATACCGACTAGATATAGATACTAGATCCAGTGCACATGATAGCATGCAATCATAGGAAAACCTCAATAGCTAGTATATTCTTGTAGCCTCGGACCACACAACCTGAAATGACCCTAAAAAGTGTCCAAAAATGTGTCTCGGAATGCCCAACATTTTAAATCCCATATATCTCAAAATCCATGTGTGAATAAAAAATCTAACTTCATATTCTTGTTCCGGGGGTCATAATTAGGAGGAACAGGGTCTAACCTCGATTTAAGAGCAAACAATTAGCCATTTCATTTTTCATAAATCTTCTTATCTAAAATTGATCCGCAATAATGTTGCAATGCACAACTATTGCGGACATGTGTTAATTGGCCTTTGCGGCAGGTGCCCATCACGGACCAGACATGGACCTGTGTATTTTGTTGCCACTGATTTCTATCTCAGTCCAAGGCTATTGAGTCTTGGGCCTAAATGTTCCCAAACGTGTTTTTATCAACACTTAGCCATATTCCACCGTTATATCTTCCTAAACATTCCCCTATACTCACTTAAACACTTAGTCATATTTTCACTCCCTAATTCATGTCTCAAACCCTCATCCAGAACTAAGGTTTTCCTTCAAGCTTCACGTCTCCATCTCTAATCTTCACCAAGTTCATCTCCAAGCTGAGGTATGCGGGTTTCTTTCATGGGTTACTTTCACCCATGATACCTAAGTCTCCTTTTACTCAAATTGCATGATCTAAAGTTGATTTACAAATGGGTCTTTCTCATTATTAAATTCACTGCACACTATGTTAAAGCTATGTGATTGTAACTTTTTTCTATGTTTTGAGCTATAATTCTTTGATTGATTGTAAGATTTAAGAAGGGGTTTTGATGTATGTTGCTTGAGGGTATTGCAAGGTGTTGATTGATGGTTTTACAATAGATTTTCTTGCATGATTTCATCTCTATATTTCATAGTTTTATACTAGCATTACACACCTTCTAAGTGTTTGATAAAATGTCTGGATGTGGTTTCTTGAGGAGTTAAAGGTCCAAAGAATGAGATATGATATGATTGACTATATGATGATGGAATGAGATTAAGTATATGATATAATCTATCTAAATTGTTTCATTAGAACTTGCCCGATCTAGGGAGAAAAGAGCCTGGGTAACAAAGGTGGGGGTTTGTACACATCAACCATGTGAGGGGTTTGTACTTCGCCACCTTGGTGATAAGATATGATTGTCAACAACCATATGAGGGGTTTGTACCACACCACCGATTTGATGGGGTGAAACCATCATCAACCACCAAGGTGTTTGTACCTTGAAAATCTAGATTGGCCTCTTCTACACATATGATATCCTTTATGATCACAATTTACTTAAGCATATTTTTGCTTATGCATTGATCATACATGTCATATTATTATATTATGCTTATTGCTTATTGTTACGCATTTTGACTATTGTGCTTATCACTTATTGCATTGCATCCTACATACTTAGTATATTCAAATGTACTAACGCATACTCTTGCCTACATAATATAACCATGTAGGAACCGACGCCCAAGTTGATCCTCCTCCTCCTCCAAGTGGCTAGTTCGATACTACTCAAGCTAGTTGGTGAGTCCTCTACTTCGGGGTCCTTAGTCTATGTTTCTGTTACTATGTATTGAGACATTCTTCCTTATGTTCTATTTTGATTATGAGGGTGAGCCTGGTTGCTTTGTCTTGGACCCCGATCTTATTTATTTATTAGAGGTGATTGTTGGACATGTTATGTATCTATGCTAAGAACCTTGACTTTATTGTTCTTGAAGTCTATGATATGAAAGTACTTTCCCTTAGCCCCGATTGTCCAACTTTATTATCTCTTGATTTGGTTTTATTGCTTCTACGACCAAGGATGAGTAATGATGTTCTAACAGACTTACTTGGGGTCCCTTCGGGTTCCCCTTGCGTCGTGTCACGTCTAGGCCCTAGGCTTGGGTCGTGACAAACATGGTATCATAGCACGAGGTTGATAGATCCTCAGTGTCCAACACACCGTGTTGATTAGAGTCCTATTCATGGTTGTGAAGCATGCCATGACTTTCAGTAGGACGCTATGAGAGGTTTTAAATGTTTCCTTTCTTCATGTTCTAAGTTGTGTTATAGAGTTGTGGTAAGTTTTCCCCTAACAATTGTACTTTTCTATGATAGATCATGCCAAACACTAAAGGAGGAAGGGCCCAAACTCCCGTGAGAGCAACCTGCCAATGGTGAGCTCCGGGATACTCTCATTATGCTTGCCCAAGTGGTGGAAAACCAAGTCAATAAAGGGGCCTAATCCCCTCATGCTACTACCTCGGGAGCTAGGGTAAGGGACTTCATGAGGATGAATCCTCCAGTGTTCTATGGGTCAAAGGTGGATGAAGATCCACAAGAGTTCATTGATAAGGTCTATAAGATCTTGAATATAATGGGTGTTAGGCCAAATGAAAAGGCAGAGTTGGCGACGTACCAACTGAAAGGGGTAGCCTAAATATGGTGTGATCAATGGAAGGGTGAGAAGGGAATTGGGAATGTGGTGCTTTGGGAGAAGTTCAAATTGGCATTCCTTAATTTGTTTTTCCCTATTGAGCTTAGGGAAGCTAATTTCGTAGAGTTTATGAACTTGAAACAAGGTGAAATGTGTGTGAGAGAGTATTCCCACAAGTTTAATCAACTTTCAAAGTATGCTCCTCATTTGGTGGCCGATCCTAGATCTAGGATGAATAAGTTTGTGATGGGGGTCTCCTACTTGGTAAGCGAAGAATGCTGGTCTGCCATGCTAATTTTTAACATAGAATTGTCTCGGTAGATGAACTATGCTGAGCAAATGGAGGAGGAAAAATTAAGGAAGAGAAGGGGGCATAAGGCCAAGAAGGCTCAATTTGAGGGTAAATTCCAAAAGGGTGCTAGATTTCATAAAATCCAATGGCCTTCTCATGCTACGAATAGGGAGTTAGCCAATGACTTCCATAGCCTTAAAGTGTTGGTGGAGTGACTCATATTGATGTCTGCCCTAAATATGGAAGTAGCCCTGATGGCCCGTGTTTGAGAGGCTCTAATGCATGCTATGAATGTGGGATACTTGATCATAAGAAGGTGCATTGTTCAAGAAACTGTGGCGAGGGATGGGGTGCAAATACGGTTCTATTGGGTAGAGGTGGTTCTTAAGGTGATGCCTTGAGGCATAGTCAATTTTATGCTCTACATGGGAGGTAAGGGGTTGGTGAGGTTCCCAATGTTGTTATCCGTATGTTGAAAATATTTGACTTTGATGTATATGCTTTGATTGATGCGGGTGTCACTCTTTCCTTTTTTACCCCCTTTGTTGCTAAAAAGTTCCATGTTGACCTCGAGTTGTTGCATGAGTCATATGAAGTTTCTATTCCTATTGGTGCCTCTATTATTTCTAGGAATGTTTCTAGGAGTTTTCCTATTTGTATTTTGCATAAGTTGTTGCCTTGTGATCTTGTTGAATTAGACATGTTAGATTTTGATGTCCTTATTGGATAGATTGGTTGCATGCTTACTATGCATTTGTTGATTTTAGAAGCCGTAGGGTCAAGTTTCAATCCCCTAATGAACCTATCCGTGAGTGGGAAAGTCAAGATGTGGTTGTTAAGGGTAGATTAGTTTCTTGCATTAGAGCCTATAAGTTGATCTCTAAGCGATGTCTTTATCATCTTATGAGAGTTAGAGATGTGGAGTCCAAAGCCCCTTTCATAGAGTCGATTCTGGTTGTAAATAAGTTTATTGATGTCTTCCCAAATGACCTTCCTAGTGTTTCTCCCAAAAGGGAAATAGATTTTGCTATAGACCTCCTCCTCGATACTCAACCTATATTCATTCCCCCATACCATATGGCCCCGACAGAGTTGAAGGAGCTAAAAGAACAATTGAAATATTTGTTGGAGAAGGGATTTATTAGACCTAATCAATCACCTTGGGGTGTCCCGATGTTGTTAATGAAAAAGCAGGATGGGTCACTTAGAATGTGCATTGATTACCAGCAACTCAATATGGTCACCATCAAGAATAGGTACCCTCTTTGAAGGATTGATAACTTGTTTGACCAATTGCAAGGGGCTAGCTTCTTCTCTGATATTGATCTTCGGTTCAGGTATCATCAAGTGAGGGTGAGGGAGTGTGATATTCCCAAGACGTCCTACCAGACTAGATATGGCATTATGAGTTAGTTGTGATGTCGTTTGGGTTGACTAATGCACCAGCTATCTTCATGGACATAACGAATAGGGTCTTCAAACCTTACTTTGATTCCATTTTTCTGATCTTTATTGATGACATTTTGTTCTATTCATATAGTAGAGAGGAACATATAGGGCATTTGAGGGTTGTATTGCAAAGATTGAGGGAGGAGAAATTGTATGCCAAATATGACAAGTGTGAATTTTGGTTGAAGGAGGTTGCATACTTGGGTCATGTGGTGTCGGTTATTGCAGAAGGTTTATGAATGAATTTCCTCCATTGCTTTCCCTATGACAAAATTGACTCAAAAGAAGGGTAAGTTTATGTGGACCGATGAATGTAAGAGGAGCTTCCAAACATTGAAAGACAAGCTTGTGTCCACTCCTATATTGTCACTACCGGATGGACTAGAGGGATTTATGGTGTATTGTGATGCGTACTTGGTTGGTTTGGGTTGTGTTTTGATGCAAAATAGTAAGGTTATAGCTTATGCTTCTAGACAACTCAAGGTACATGAAAGGAACTACCCTACCCATGATCAAGATTTAGCTGCCATTGTGTTTGCATTGAAGATTTGATGTCACTACTTGTATGGGGTGCATGTGGATGTGTTCACCCGACACAAGAGCCTCCAATATGTCTTAATGGTTAGAACTTCTTATAGACTATGATATGAGTGCGCACTATCATCTAGGTAAGGCAAATGTGGTGGCGGATGCCTTGAGTAGGGTGTGTATGTGTAGCATAGTTCATATTGAAGGTAGTGATAGGAAATAGCTAGGGAGGTGCATTAATTGGCTAGGTTAGGGGTTAGGTTGGAAGAGGTTGGTCATGATGGAGTTGTCATTGATGGGTATAAGTCATTATTGGTTAATGAGGTGATAGCAAACCAAGATCCTGACTCCTCCTTGCTTGAATTGAAGCCCTTGGTAAAAAAGGGCAAAGTTGAGGTTTACTCCCAAGGGGGAGACAGGGCTCTTAGGTACTAAGGTAGATTGTGTGTGCCTTTTGTTGATGGTTTGAGGGAGAAGATCCTTGATAAGGCCCATAATTCTTCTTATGCCATCCACCCCGATTCCACCAAAATGTATAGAGACTTGAGAGATGTTTATTGGTGGGGAGGCATGAAGAGGGACATTCCCAAATTTGTTTTTTGTTGCCATAGTTGTCAACAAGTGAAAACCAAACATCAAAGGTCGTGGCCTAACCAGAGACATAGAGATTCTAGCTTGGAAGTGGGAGGTGATTAATATGGATTTTGTGGTTAGTTTGCCCAAACTAGAAAGGGTTTTCATTCCATGTAGGTCGTAGTTCTTAGGATGAAGAAATCAACTCAATTTCTACCGGTTAAGACCATATATGGGGCTGAAGAGTATGCAAAGTTATACATCCACCAGTTAGTGAGGTTACATGGGGTTCCTTTGTCCATCATATCGGATCGTGGTTCACAATTCACTTCACGCTTTTTGAGGTCTTTTCAAAGGGGTCTTGGTACAAAAGTTCTCCTTAGTACGACCTTTCACCCCTAAACAGATGTCCGAGCCAAAAAGACCATTCAAACACTTGAAGATATGCTTAGGGCTTGTGTATTGTAGCTTAACGGTAGTTGTGATGAACATTTTCCTTTGATTGAGTTTGCCTACAACAATAGATATCACTCTATCATTGGTATGACTCCTTTTGAGGCTCTTTATGGGAGGCATTGTAGATCACCTTTCAGTTGGTTTGAGGTTAGAGAGGTGGCTTTATTAGCACCGGATCTGGTTCTCCGGTGTTCCATGTCTCTATGTTGAGGAATTGTATTGGTGGTCTTAATGTTATTATGCCTATTGATGTTGTGGGTGTTGTTGAGGTAACTTGACTTATAAGGAGACTCCAATTCAGATTTTGGATAGGCAAGTGAAGAGATTGAGGAATAAGGAGGTGGCATCTGTTAAGGTCTTTTGGAGGAACCAACAAATCGAAAGTGTTACTTGGGAGGCCAAAGCAGATATGCAAAAGCGGTATCCTTATCTATTAAACTCTACTCAATCCTAAGATACTAATTCTAAGTTACCTATATGACTTCAAGTCTTGTATTTCAGCCCCTATATCATTCATATGCATACATGTTTAAGTTGGCAAGTTTATGATGATTTTACCCTTATATTGAGATTTTTAAAATGGTATTTTAAATGTAATGTTGCATTCTTGTTGGGGCTGATTTATTTATGATCGCTCTTGTCTTATACATCTCTTTTACTTTCGGGGACGAATATTCCAAAGGGGGAGTTATTGGAACAACACAAAAAAGTGCCCGAAAATGTTCCTCGAAATTGTTAGAACCCGTAAGTCCTTAATTGGTTCAATTTGGTAAAGTTTGGGGTCAAAGGTAAATTTCTTCTAGAGTGTAGCCTTTAAGATTTAAAATTGTTAATGTGGTCATGTGTGGTGGCACTTTTTGAGTGGTTCTAGTGGAACCTTGATTGCCTATATATATGTATATATCTTGTGTGCAAGAAGAGAGTCCCACACTTGGAAAAAAGTAGAGCAACTAATAGAGCAAGGAGCCCTCTCGGGTTACTACAGTAGCAAAAAGAAAATTCATTTTTTTCAATCTTACGATTATTTGATTCTTTAAGCTTCGTATATTGGGTCCCCTAAGTGGCATGGAGGCGTTAGTTGGTCGAGGAAACGCTTGGTTTGATGGCTATGAAGATTTTGTTCTAGTAAGGGGTTTGAAAGGTATGTTGATTTCTAGCTTATTTATGTATATTAAAGCTTGTGGTTGTGTTAGGGGTGTGTTAAATTGAAGGTAAAACATGAAAAGAGGGTCGGTTATTAGTTGAATTGTGAATTTGGAATTTGGGGTTCGAAATTGGGGACAAACTTGCATATGAAGATATGTTGATTTATAGTTATGTGTTTATGTTTATTTGACATGAAAATAGCCCTTGTGAGGTGAAAGAAGTGTTGGGAAACTA
>JAOTQR010079590.1:0-38536 GCA_025774065.1 Solanum ossicruentum
CAATCCTATGGTTAGGAACGTGACACATCAATCCTTTGTACCGAAGTAAGGTTGACTGCGGACGATAGTTAGACGTCGACACCCACGCACAACCAAAGTATCAATGGTTCTCTAGTGCAACCTCAAGTATGTCAAGGTACCCTAGCCTATTTGTGTTAGCCGAACCAGAACCTATTTCAGAATGTGGCACCTAATCCTTTATATCGTGTTAGCTGATGTCACTCGACCATAGCACATGTGCATATAATGGTGGGATGAACTCTTTACAGGAGAAAGAATCCCCCTAATTATGACGGTATGAGTCACCCGATCCTAGAATGTATATTGTGTTAAGTCGTGACACTCATGCTTGAAATGTCTATCGTGTCAGGCCATGAAACCTGATCCTGAAATATAACCATGTGGATCTATACATAGAAACTCTAGTGTAACATCGACTTACGGCTAAGCTAAGGCCCGAAGAGAACCAATAATTAAGGTATATCACATATCCAGAATCATACAACAACCCAGTTGATACAAATGATACCCACCAAGGAAACCATGTACTGACCCACTAGTAGTGTGATAATCTCCAGAATAAGATAGTAGTCCCAAGAACTAATTCATATAGACAATATCCCAATCACCGATAGCACAATGAATCCCATAGGATATAACACATGTCTTTTTAATAGAATCACATTTACCTAGGTTTAACAACATCATATCTGATGTCAAGGGTCATAATGTCCAACCAGAAGCCCAACTACAATATTTCTTAGTACAACATGTTTCCCAATATCAAGTTGATTTAACAACGTACAATGATTCACAACTGTATATACAGATAAATATGCCACAGGAATAGTATAGAAACATGTCTATAGAGACAAATACATCACAACTAGCTATCCACAAGTACTTAGAACAAACATGGTTAGTCATAACTATATCACAAGTGTCCAGAATAAGCAAGGGTATTAAAATCATATATACATCATAACAAGTCTACAGTACAACATATAGTCAACGACTAACCTTACAAGCTAACATGTACTAGCAGTATCCATCTATTCACACAACCAGACAAGAGCCAAGTTAAGTATACTTACCTTTCAAATGGCATCCACCCATATCTAGCCTTTACCAGGCCCTCTCGTAGTTTAACAGCGCCGATACTCAGCTAAGATAGTAGCTATAGCTAATAGAGTTATCAATAAAGTGATTACCATCCCACATCATCATATATAACACATACCTAGTGTAACCAACCATATATAACACATACTTAACAAAACCAACCCATATATGACATATCTATACATTTTAGTGTAGTCTAAGGATTAAACAAGCCTGGCCTACCTGGAAGACAGTTCCTTACGCTCTAGATCCGCCCATATGAGCTTTGCCCTTCCTAATCACCTCCAAACATTACTCAGCTATCAAAACAAATGTCACAAGATCATTGTGGCTGATTTGACTATAAAATCTCAATAATCGAGAGAAATTACATCAATTACGACTAAAATAGAGAAAAATAGGGCCCATGCACAAAATCCTAAACCAACCCCCATAAAATGATCTCTATGTCACCCCGAGTCTATAGCCAGAAATTAGGCTAAAGAAAGTCCTAGAAGATAGAGAAATATCCCAAAAATGAGGTTATGTTTCTTATCGAAAAACATTTATATATAAAACATCTTAGTCAAATTCCGCAAAAATATAGTAAAATCATTAGGATCCAAATATACCACAATGTTACTCTCAGAAAATAGAGCAACATAAAAACAAATTCCAAATAATTCCAATAAGAAATGACTGATATATTGCTATGTAAAGTTTATACTCAATTACGATATATAACCCGCTAAAAATAGCAATTTTACCTCAATTTCATGCTGAAACTGATATCCAACAATTCCACAGTGTTCCTTGTGAAAATCTGTATGATGCAGCCTTTTGAATTGCTAAAATTGGAGTCATGGAACTCAATAAGCTCTTAGGAAGTTTGTTTAAATTTGCCCGCGGCCAACCATACATAGGCTGGCCGCCGCCTCCCAAAAGGCCTCTGCGAACATGGCCTATGGCACTGGGAATGTGCACCTTCACACGCCTAGCCACCGTGAACATAGCCATGGGCAATGTGAACATGGAGATTTTCTCCCTTTTTTCATGCGCAAATGTGCCTCATCCTCTGCGAATGTGGAGGATTATTCTTCTACTCTTTGCACTAGCTAACTCAAAAACTCTTTCGGGGCATTCCCAACTCATCTGATGTCTATTTTATGCAAATATATATGGAAACCACATAGCTTCAACATTCCAAATCCAATGGTATAGTTGTAATTTCCAAGGGAGCATCCTACGAGAAAATGAAGGTCCCACTTTTTTTGGCTAATTTAAGCTAAAAGAACTGGGGGAGGGGGGTGTCAAAATGTACCCGTAAGAGTCTACCATCCGACAAAAAGGTTTGTTAGGATATATTAACATTCCAAAGCTTACCATGCCATCAAATTTCCAATTCGAGCACGTTTACCTAAGTTTTTACAGGAAATCACTTTTTAACTTCCGATTGAACTAATCTTGGAATTTATGACTTAAACTCACACAGGGACCCCCTATCCTTAGGCCAACCATGCTCCTAGCTTAACTTAGTTATCCTAGAATTAATGGAACCATCAAAATTTTATTTTGAGGCTGGTTACTAGGACTTTACCAGTAATCTCATTTCTACATTTATAACTTCTTGTTAACTTTAAAATCCCCATATATCACAAACAACTCATCCAACAACCATACCAACCTTCTCAATAAGTCATAAATGGCACTACGTCACTATACACATGCTCAAATTAAAAAAAATAATAGCAAAATATAGAAAGACCTGGAGGGTCATTTTAAAAGTCCCTTGGGCTACCAAGTATTTTTGTAATTGAATTTACCAAGCTTATCCCTTCATGATTCAACCTACTGATTTTATTGAAATGAACTTCCAAGATTTTGATATTTATTGGGATAGATTGGCTTTATAAATATCATGAAATATTAGATTGTAGCTCAAAGCATGTGACTTTCAAGGATCCTACCTTTTTCCACATCATTGTACAAGGTGAAAAATCATTTACATCTAGTATTATTTCTGTTGCCTTGGAAAAAAACATGATTCTGCAAGGTTGTAATGCATATCTTGATCACATAGTAGATACACACTTAGAGAGTCCCAGTCTTAAAGATATATCTACTGTGTGTGATTTTCCAAAAGTCTTCCCAGAAAATCTTCTTGTTTTACCCCTAAAAAGAGAAGTTGAATTTTCAATCGAGATTATTCTTAGATCTACTCCTATTTCTATCACTCCTTATAGAATTGCTCTGGTAGAGTTAAGGGAGTTGAAAATTCAGTGGCAAGAACTTCTTGAGAAGGATATTATCCATCTTAGTGTTTCTCCTTGGGAAGCCTCTGTTTTATTTGTAAACAAAAAGAATGCAACTCTTTGGTTGTGTATTGACTACAGATAATTGAACAAAATAACAATAAGAATAAATATCCACTATCAAGGATTGATGATTTATTCACCAACTGAAGAGTGCTACTATATTCTCAAAGATTGATTTGAGATCTGGGTATCACTATCTATGGGTTAGAGAAAAAGATGTTTCTACAACTGCTTTTAAAACTTGGTATGGTCATTATGATTTTTTGTTATGCCATTCGGGTTAACTAATTCTCTAACAAATTAAGTATTTAGGCCATACCTTGATCAATTTGTATTAGTGTTTATAGATGATATTTAGTATATTCCAAGGATGGTAAAGATCATGATAAACATCTCCAGATTTTTTTTTTTTACAAATTTTGAAGAATAAAGAACTTTATGCTAAGCTCTCTAAGTGTGAATTTTGGCTCAATAAACTGACTTTTCTGGGACATGTCATGTCAGTCGAAGATGTGAAGGTGGATCCTAGTAAACTCGAAACAATTGTTGACTGGAAACCTCCCAAAAGTCCAACTGAGGTAAGAATCTTCTTGGGCTTGACAAGATACTATAGAAAATTTGTGAAAGCTTCTTTACTATAGCCTCTCTTTTGACTAAACTCTTGAAGAAAGAAGTAAAGTTTGCTTTGGACGACAAATGCAAAGAGAGCTTCAAAACTCTAAAATCCTTCTTGACACAAGTTCCTATACTCACTCTACTAATGGATGAGAAGGAATATGTGATACACAATGATATTCTCATTGTGGTCTAGGATGCATTTTGATGCAAGAAGGGTAAGTTATTTCTTATGCTTCTCAAAAATTAAAACCATATAAATTAAATTATCCTACTCATGATCTTGACCTTTCTACTATGGTGTTTACCTTAAAGATACTGTGAAATTATTTGTATGGGAAAATATCACAGATTCACTGATCATAAGATCATAAAATATTTAGGTACTCAGAAAGATTGAACCTAAGACAACGTTGATGGCTTGAACTCATCAAAGATTATGATTGCACAATTGATTATTACCTAGGTAAAACTAATGTAGTTGCATATGCCTTAAGTTGAAAATCCTTCCCAAGCTTATCCTAGAGTCCTTTACCTTTGCTTATTGAGTTAAGAGCTATAATGTTTGTTTTGTACTTGATTCATATGGTTAAATTGTTTTTGATTAGCAAGTCAAACTAATATTACTTGAACAAGTAAAGGAAGCATAAAAGTCGAATGAGAAACTCGTAAAATTGTCCAAAAAAGTTCAAAATAGGGAAAAACGTGATTATACATCAATTAAGGATGATGTCTTTCTTTTCCAAAGTAGATTATGTGTCCTAATGATAAAAAAATTGAAGAATAACTCATGAATGAAGCACATACTTTACCATATGTAATGCATCTCGAGGGCTCGAAGATATAATAGACTATCAAGGAACACTACTAGTGGGATCCCATGAAAAAGGATATTACAGAGTTTATTTCAAAATATTTAGTTTATCAACAAGTAAAGGTAGAACATCACGTTCTAGTAGGATCACTACAACCCTTGTTGATACTAGAATGGAAATGGGGAAAAATAACTATGGGCTTTGTTTCTGGACTTCCTCGTACTCAAAGGAATCATGACCAATATGGCTGATAGTGGATAAATTTATCAAAGTATTTTCACTTATTGTCTTCTTCACTTAAGCGTTTAGCAAAATTATACATTAATGAGATTGTAAGACTATATGACATCTCTATTTCTATTGTCTCGGACTAGGACCTGAGGTTTATATCTAGATTTTGGGCTAGCTTGCAAGAAGATGTGGGTACTAAGTTGAATTTTAGCATTTCATTTCATATCCAAACAGATGGTTGGTCCAAAAGAGTAACAAAAATTACAAAGAATATGCTTCAAGCTTGCATTATTGAATTTTAGGGTAGTTAGGACAAGTATTTGGCCTTGATAGTGTTTGATTACAATAATAGCCACCAATTGAGTATTGAAATGTTTCCTTATGAAGCCTTATAAGATAGAAAATGTCAGAACACTCTTTGCTAGAGTAAAATTAGAGAAAGAAAACTTATTGATCCTGAAATTATACAACAAATGAAATATAAGATAAAAGTGATCAAGGATCGTCTAAAAATTGCTTTGGATAGACAAAAGTCATATGTGTATGTTAAGAGGCATGATATTGAGCATAAAGTTGGTGATAAGGTATTCTTAAAGGCATCTCCATGGAAGAAGATTATGAGATTTGGCCAAAATAAAAAAATTAGCCCTTAATTTATAAACCTAATGAGATAGTCGAAAGAGTGGGACCAGTTGCATATAAGTTTGCATTATTGCCCGAGTTGGACAAGATCCACAATTTCTTCCATATGTCAATGCTCAGAAAACATCATTTTGACACCTCTCATACCCTGTCAATTGAATCTATTGAGGTTAATTAAGATTTGATGTATAATGAAAAACCTATTCTGATTCAAGCTTGAGAAATAAAGAAAATTAGACTCAAGAGAATTCCCTAAGTAAAGGTAATTCGAAGGAACCATTTTGAAGAAGAAGCCACATAGGAGAGAGAAGAAGAAACGAGGACCCAATATCCACACTAATTCTGGGACTAGCATAAGGTAAATTTGGAGATGAAATTTCTTAAGGAAAAGCGTGTAGTGACACCCTCAATATTTGATCAAGTATTCACACCTGAAAGGGTATTCCCTTAGGGTATGATCAACTCCTACTTTACAACCCTTTGACTCGAACTTATGTTAGAGAACTTGATTTTCTTGAATTATAGTGAAAAAGGAGGGGTTTGTCTTAGGGTAAATTGGTAAAATTTTATGGCATTTCATATATGTACATGTGTATAATAGTAAGCAAAGTGTGATTTTTAAAAGAGTAGAAAGAGAAAAGAATTAGCAGCCACCTTTTTCCTTGTGGCCAACCACTTTAATTTTTATCCTTTTTAAATTTTTAATACACCTAGGTTGGTTCTTAACGTCCAGGGACCTTATAAACTCCATCATAACAATACATTTTGCAAAAATCATAAAAAGATATAGATTCCTTGAAGCGAAAACTAGAGACTCACCCTACACTTGGTAAGCGATAAAATTTGTTTTAGAAGTGTATAAAAGTTAGTAATTTTAGAATAACTTACTATGTAGAGCTTTGTTATTAGTGAATAAATATGTTTTGAAAATATAATACACATACCTACAACTTACGCTTAGTAAAAATGCTGATTTCTCCTGTTTGGGATTGAAAAGAGGGACAAAACACATGGTAAGTTTTGGCCAGTTTTTTTGTCTTAGAAACCTTCAATGTATTGTTGTTAGTATTTTAAGCATATCTAATTGTATGAGATATATTTTGTGATGGTTCCTAGTTCCTTGTAACCCCATGACATGTATGTAAAACTAATATGCTTATGCCGAGACCTAATTTTTTAGTTATGGATTCAAAATAGTTGATGTAATATATGACAAGTTCTATCTAAATCGTCGATTTAGAAATCCCTTGCGTGCAACTATTAGGGTCCGATTATAATTTCTTGTACAAAATATATTTTTAGGTGATTCTTGATTGTTTTCGACCTTATTACATATATCTACAACTTTTTATGAAACCTAAAAAAGCCTAATTCTTCCATTTACCAGTTCAAAATTTAGTTACAATACAAGATAGTCAAGATGTCCAGATTTGTGTGAGTTGCACAAATTAGGTCACTGTTGGTATATATTTTAAAAATTTTCACCTGCTGCCAGTGTTGAATATTAAATGAGTACTTTATAGTGTGATTAAGGTGTTCATACCCTTGTGTAAGCTTAACGTATTTGTTTGAAGAAAGTGAAATCCATGTTGATCCACGACTTGAACTCGGTAGGGCCAATTTTGTGCTAAAAGGCTAAGGTTCATATAAAAACTTGTACTTATGCTTATGTTACAACCTGGCACTTTTGATAGTCTATCTTGGTATCTTGGATACCTTTTTATCGTCATACATTGTTGTGTTGATATTTGTGACTTGCAAGACAGTTGCTTAACTCATCTACTTGTATAGATTGCTCTGAAACGCCCCAAAAAGTGCCTGAAAATATGCCTCAGAAATGGCCATAATGTTAATTTCTATATATCTCAAAATCCATGCATGATACTGAAACTCCAACTTCATATTCTTGGTCGGGGGGCAAAATTGAGTGGGAAATGGGTATGACCCCAACTTTAGAGCAATCATAGAAAAATTTGATTTTCTCAAGTTTGCACAGAACAGTGGTAGTCCGCATTGGCTCCATGATGCGGAGCCGTCGTGTAGTATATTTTGTTACCAGTTTTCTTATTTCGACCTAAGCCTTTGGGATCTTGGGCCTAAGCCTTCCTATGTGTAAAAGCACCTATTCTTAGTTATTTTTCAGTCCCATATCATTCAAGACATTCCCTAAAACCCTCTCTAACACTTAGCAAATATTTTATCCAAAATCAAGTGTCCCAAACTCATTCAGGATCTCAAGAAATTCACTCAAGCTTCAAGTTCTCATTCAAACCTTCATCAAGAAAATCTCCAAAGTTGAGGTATGTGGCTTTCAACCATGGGGTCCTTTCACCCATGGTGTCCAACCTTCCTTTTTATGTAAATTGAATGTTTTCAAGTTGATTTTTCTATGGGTACTCCTTACTATGAATTTGAATATAAACTATGATGAGGTTTCAAAAAATGTGGACTGTTTAAGCATGTTTTGAGCTATGAACCTATGTTCTATGATGAGGGGTTCCAATGTATCTTGCATGAGGCTGTTACCAAGTGTTGGTGGGTTGACTTACCGTACATTTTCTCACAAGATTTCACTCTTGAATTGCATGATTTCGAACTAGCATTACACACCCACTAAGTGTTTGATAAAATGTCTAGTTATGGATTCTTGAGTTATTGATGACCTATTATATGGCCTATGAGTTAAGTGACTTTATGATGATAAAAGTAATATATTTAAGTGTTGATTTTATGAAAAGTATCTATAGTATTGCAAGTTAATCTTACCTAGTTGAGGGGTTGATATGCCTCAACCACTTTGATGGGGGTCGTATGCCCATCTACCATGTTGAGGGGTATATACCTCAACCACTTTGATGGGATGTGGTATGCCCATCTACCATGTTGAGGGGTATATACCTTGACCACTTGTATGGGGAGTGGTATGCCTATCTACCATGTCGAGGGGTATATACCTTGACCACTTTGATGGGGGTGGGTATGCCCATTTACCAATTAAGAGCTTGATTCCTCAATCACTTTGATGGGGGATGGTATGCCCATCTTCCAATTGAGGGGTAGATTCCTTAATCACTTCCAAAGGGGGTGGTATGCCTTGGATTCCAAGTACTAATTTTCTTGGTCTATGATGATGGTCTCTTCCTACACATGTAAGATGCTCTATACAGACATAAGCATTGATAATGCATGTCATTTTTTATTATACTATCTATTGCATATGTTTATGCATTTGATTATGTTTCCTACCTCTTATTGTATTGTATCCCACATACTTAGTGCATTCAAACGTACTGCACATACTCTATGTCTACATGATGTTACCATGTAGGAACTAGAGCTCCTCACGATCATCCTCCCTATGGTTAGTTGGTCATCTTTGAAGATAAGCTATTGGTGAGTCCTCACCTCAAAGTTTAGGGACAATAACTATGCTACTTTTGCCTTTGTCATTCCTTAATGTTGAACTCTTTGCACTATTAGGGTGAGCCTGAAAAGTATCTTGGTCCCTGCTCAAGCCTATACTATAGGTTTTGTTGGACAAGTGATGTAATTATGCTTTGTGATTTGACTCTTTATGATTTATTATATAAAAGACTTCCCTTAGTCCCTTTATCCTTATTTATTCTCTCTTATTATTGTTTAATTACTTTTGTGACCAAGGATGTGTAAATCATATGCTAATAGACTTGTTGCGTCCCTTCAGGTTCCCATTCGTAGTGTCACGTCTAGGACCTAGGCTTGGATCGTGATGAACTTGGTATCAAAGCACTAGTTTGTTAATGGTCCTTGGTATCCGACGCACTGCGATGATTAGAGTCGTATTAATGGTTGTGAAGTGCACTACAACTATGAGTAAGAGGTTATGAGGCATTTTAGAAATGTTTCTCTACTTCTTGATTCATGTCGTGCTATAGAGTTAAGGTGAGCTTTTCCCCTAATGAACGTCCTTTGCTAATTAGATCATGCCTATCCCAAGAAGTCGAAGAGCTCGTCACCCAAAGAACAACCGGCTCATGAAGAGTTTCGAGATGCTATTGCAATGCTAGCTCAAACCATGAAATTAAATCAACCATGGGGCTCAAGCCTCTCATGCTCCTACTCTAGCATCTAGAGTGAGGTATTTTATGAGGATGAACCCATCGGAGTTCCATGTGTCTAAAGTGGATGAGGACCTCAAGAATTTATTGATGAGGTATACAAAGTTTTGTCTATTATAGGTGTTAGGTCAGAGGAGAAAGAGGAGTTGGCGGCCTACCAAAAGGGGTGGCCCAAATATGGTTTACTCAATGGAAGAAGGAGAAGGGGAACAACAGTGTGATCCTTTAGGAGGAGTTTAAGGCGGCATTTCTCAGATAGTTCTTCCCTCTTAAGCTAAGGGAGGCCAAGATGATGGAATTTATGAATTTGAAGCAAGGGTCGATGAGTGTGAGGGAGTATGCCCTCAAGTTCAGCCAACTCTCTAAATATGCTCCACAATTGGTGGCCTATCCAAGATCTAGGATGAACAAGTTCGTGATGGGTGTATCCGATTTGGTGAATGAGGAGTGTCGTGCCACCATGTTGATAGGTCATATGGACTTGTCCCACCTCATGACTTATTCCAAACAATTGGAGGGGAAATACTTTAGGTAGAGGAGAATGGGTGAGGCCAAGAGGGCCTTTTTTGATGGTAGGTTCTAAAGTCCCAAGTATGGCCGGTTTCATCAAGGGCAAAGTTCTTCCAATGCTCCTAATAGAAGGTTTTCTAATAACAACCCAAGGGTCCATGGTGGTGGTGGTGTGGCGCCTAATACTATGTGCCCAAAGTGTGGTAGAGGTCACCATGGTCCATGTTTGAAGGATACTAATGCTTGTTATGGGTGTGGTGAAGTGGGTCATAAGGTGATGGATTGTCCTCGTAATCAACAAAAAGGGTTGAGATGGCCGTCCACAAGGACATGGTGTAAATACGGGTCTTAGAGGAAGGGGAGGTCAACTAGGTGGTGCCACAAGGCATAATCGGTTCTATGCTCTTCAAGGGAGGTAAGGGGTAGATGAGGTGCCCGATGTCATCACTGGTATGTTAAAAGTCTTTGATTTTTATGTGTATGCATTGATAGACTCAGGTGCCACTCTTTCTTTTGTTACTCCTTTTGTTGCTAAAAAAGTTTCATGTTGAATCTAAATTGTTGTGTGAGCCTTATGAGGTGACTACTCTCATTGATGCATCCATTGTTGCTTGAAGGGTATTTAAAAATTATCCCATTTACATTTTCCATAAAATGTTGCCTTATGATTTTGTTGAGTTGGATATGGTGGATTTTGATGCCATTCATTGGATGGATTGGTTGCATGCATATTATGCCTCTATTGATTGTAGAACCCATACGGTCAAATTCCAATTCCCAAATGAACCTTCCCTTGAGTGGGAGATTCATGATGTGGTGGTCAAGAGTAGGTTTATTCTTGCATTAAAGCCCAAAAGTTGATCTATAAGGGCTGTCTCTATCATCTTGTGAGGGTAAGGGATGCTGACTCCAAAGTCCTTCCTATAGAGTCAGTTTCGATGGTAAATGAGTTCCTTGATGTCTTTCTTTGGTAGCTTCCCAGTGTTTTTCCTGAAAGGGAAAAGAGTTTGGTATAGACCTCCTTCCCAATACTCAACCTATTTCTATTCCTCCTTACCATATGGCCCCGACGGAGTTAAAGAAGTTGAAGGAGCAATTGAGGGATTTGTTGGAGAAGGGTTTTATTATGCCTAGCCAATCCCCTTAAGGTGCACCAGTGTTGTTTGTGAAGAAGAAGGATGGTTCTCTTAGAATGAGTATTGACTACCGACAGCTTAATAGAGTCGCCATCAAGAATATGTACCCTCCACCAAGATAGGACACCTGTTTGACTAACTTTAAGGGTTTAGTCACTTCTCTAAGATTGATCTTCAGTTTGGATATCACCAAGTCAAAGAGAGTGAGTGTGAAAATCCCAAGACGACATTTCGAGCTAGATATGAGGCACTATGAATTTATGGTTATGACCTTTGGGTTGAGCAATACACTAGCTATCTTCATGGATCTTATGAATAGGGTCTTTAAACCCTACCTTGACTTATTTGTGGTGGTATTTATTGATGATATCTTGATCTATTCCATAGTGAGGTGGAGTGTGTGGACCATTTGAGAGTGGTGTTACAAATCTTGAGGGAGGAAAAGTTGTATGCCTAATACGATAAATGTGAGTTTTGGTTGAAAGAGGTTGCCTTCCTAGGTCATGCAGTGTCCGCTGATGGTATTAAGGTAGATCCTAAAATTGTGGAAGTGATTAGAAATTGGCCTAGACCTTTGACTCTATTGGACATTAGAAGTTTCTTAGGCTTAGCAGGTTACTACCAAAGGTTTGTGAATGACTTCTCTTCTATTTCTTATCCCATAACTAAGTTGACCCAAAAGAAGGAAAAACTTTTGTGGACTTATGAGTGTGAAAAGAGTTTCCAAACATTAAAGGATAAGGTTATCTCTGCTTCTAGCTTGTGTTTACTGAAATGGTTGGAAGGGTTTGTTGTGTATTGTGATGGCTCAAGAATTTGTTTGGGTTGTGTTTTGATGCGAAATGCTAAAGTCATAGTCTATACCTCTAGACAACTTAAATTGCATGAAAAGAATTGTCTATCCATTATATTGAATTGGCCGCCTTGGCATTTGCTTGGAAGATTTGGCATCATTACTTGTATGGGGTCCATTGTGATGTGTTCACCGATCATAGGATTCTCCAGTATGTGCTCACCTAAAAAGATCTCAACTTGAGCCAATTAATGTGGTTAGAGATTCTTAAAAATTATGATATGAGTGTGTATTATCAAGCAGGTAAGGGTAATGTTAAGGCCGATGCTTTGAGTAGGGTGTCTATGGGTAGCCTAGCTCATGTTGATGATGGTGGCAAGAAAGTGGCTAGAGAGGTTCATCGGGTTGGCTAGATTGGGAGTTAGGTTGGAAGAGGTTGATAATGGTGATATTGTGGTTGTTGATGGTTCTAAATCTTCATTGGTGGAAGAGGTAAAGGCAAAGCAAGATCTTGACCCCGCCTTATTAGAGTTGAAGGCCTTGGTGAGAGATGGTAAGGTGGAGGTTTTCTCCCAATGGGGAGATGGTGCCCTTAGGTAGCAAGTGTCACTCCCCGAGTCCCGTTAGGGCGGACCATCACCCATTGCCGATAAGGCTCGGGAGAACCAACCTATATCTATGCATTTTTTAGACATATTATAAGGGATTTCTATCTTCATTGTGTCTTTAAGAAAGTAAACGGTAATAACAAGCTAAAAGAAAATGCATATGGCTAGGCCGTTGGGGACACGATGTCTAAGGTACGAGACATGACCATACTTTTAATTTACATAGTCTACAAAGCCTCTAGATAAGAGAAAGTATTTGATAAGGGTTGGGGCAGGCCCCGCATCGACTACTATACAATACAAACATATAAGCTCTAGACATATAAAAAGCTTAGAAGCAACTTGGAGCTTGGTAATAGCAGCTGGATGTCCTGTACTCTATTGGGGAGATCTACTAGCACTTGTACCTGCAGCATGAAATGCAGGTCCCCCGTAAGGGATGTCAGTACGAGATAATGTACTAAATATGTAAGGCAGGAAATGTTGTATATGAAGTAACAACACAAATGAAACTATGCACTGGTGCAGGATAAGAGAGCACATTTAGTTATTCTTTGGAATTATGTACTTTATGTTCTTTATGTTACTTTACCTTTACTATATAATCTGTACATAGCTTAATACAAATGACCAACTGAACAGTGGTAAAACTGTATCGGGATCATCTCTGGCTAGGTTCTTTCTTAACCCCTCGGGCTACCACCCATGATAGGATCATCCCTGGCTAGATGATGCTTCAACCCCTCGGGCTACCAAACATCAATAAACAACACACTTTATCTTTGAATTACCTTTGAGATTATTCTTTTGGTGGTCATAATATTAGAGCTAAAGGACTATAGATGTAGCATGTGAATGTAAATAATCATACAAGATAGTATGACAAAGAAAAGAGTACATTACATAAATAATGAGATGCATATGAAATGAAACAACTCGTGAACTTTATTTAATAATAAGCACCCATGTAACTTGGTATCCACGTGTATATGCAATTTTAGAGGTGATTATATATGGCAACACGTGAACATATGAATGAGTGGAGACACGATTAATAGTGGTGTCGGAGTTGGTAATGCCTTTATGTACCAACGAGGGATCTATGTTTCATGCCAAATGATAGGAAATTAAGTATCCTTAGATACCTTGTTATATGACCTCGTTACTACCTTGGAGTGGATGAGTTTTCCCCCAAATATTTATCTACAGTATATTAGGCAATAAGACTAGTATTAGCAGTGACGAAAAACTTTTTAGCAACCCAATACCATAAAAACTAATATCTAGGCAGCAAACGTTTAATTAGCGATGCAAAGACATTTCTTCACCCTTTTCACATATAATCGTATTTTCTAACAACCATTGTTATGTACATGTCATGTACATCTTATTTCAGACCCTTAAAAGTATTACAACAGCACAGAAGACACAACACATAACAATTCTTCACAACATACAAACAAGCAGCACAACATTACATCCTTTCTCCACACTTCGATGTCAACAATCTCGAACCTATTTTAACTTTACGTAAATTGTTTCCAATGTTTTTGTCACATAAACCTAGTCTTAGAATTTTCCATAAATAGTCCCAATATAGGGGATGGTCGTGGAACAACATATTACAACTACCAACTCACAAATTTCTTTTAAGAGTACAATTACGACGTCATACAACAATTCATCTTTGTTAGCTGTAAAATTAGTGCAAAAGCTTAATTACATGGATAACAAACTATCCCTTGTTAACAACATAAGTCTTACTTTATAATTCAGTCAACTAAGAAGAGAAAATCCTCTTGAACAACATGAAAAATTCACAAGAATCCTTAGGACACAAGCTGTCCAGAATTTCCAGCACAATATACTAGCATATACTTCTTGTTTTTCATGAAGAAATCATACCAAATATACAACTATGATTTCTTATCTTTGCCTTCAATATTATGGTTCCTTCAAGAACCTTAGAAGGTTGCGATAGCTGCATGGTAAAGTGAATTAAAGAGAAGATAAGAGTCTTTTGAAAAACTGAAAACTTGTTTCAATTGGAAATGACTAGAGGGTTACGACTTTCTCTTGACATTTTGACCACACATGAACACCTGTTAGTACACTTGTTATGTAGCAGCTTGTCCCTCATAATTGGTCCTAAATGGGTCTCAAATTTGATGGACATTGGCTGCTCATTTTCCAGCTTTCTTCTTAATAAGTTTTAGGCCCAAATAGTCAAGTGGGTTGTGTTACACTTGCGCCCTTTTTACATTCTTCTTGGACTGAAAATAAGGTACATTTATGATGCTAAAACGTGGGCTAAATGTACCCCCTTAACATGAAATTTATTCATAATTGAACTTGGACAAATTCGACGTCAGGCCTTGGCTTTATTTAGCTAGCAAATTTAAGCTAAGCAAGCAGGTGACTCACCTACTAGCTTATTAAGTCCTACAAACACCTAAATTCTTTTACTTTGTTTAGGGCTATGATCTCCTCAATTTAACACAAAACATGTATACACTCGCCCTCTTAAGTGTTAGACGCACATATCGCCCATTAACACGAGATTCAAGCACTTTTAAGAATTGGTGCTAATTTGGCCAAACCATATCATGTTTTATTTACATAGCATTAGTAAAATATGGGGTGTTACATCCTACCCCTCTTAGGAACATTCGTCCTTGAATGTTAGCACAATTGGATAGCTTAACCAAGTTAAAACCTTTATCTAAACAAACTTTTGACAATACACTAAGTATTCAATCACACATACCTATTAGTGCCCAAATTCTGCATGTTGGACTTCCTCTTTAGGTTCAAATAAGTAAGGATATTTTGATTTCATCGCGTCCTCAGCCATCCATGTTATTTCTTCTGCTTGCTGGTTTCTCCAAAGTACCTTCACTCAAGCTATTTCTTTATTCCTTAGCTTCTCAACTTGACGATCCAGAATAGTAACAGGTACCTCTTCATATGTGAGATCTTCTGAAACCTGCACATCCTTAATAGGAGTGATACGGGATGGGTCACCTATGCATTTTCGAAGCATTGAGACATTAAAAATAGGATGAACCATTGAAAGCTCTTGGGGTAGCTCTAGTTCAAATGCAACCTGCCCGAACTTTGTAATAACTTTTTATGGCTCTATGTAACGTGGGCTCAGTTTTCCTTTATATCTAAACAAACTTTCTGCTATCGTAAATTTAGGTCTATTTGCTTAAAGATGTATTACGGGCTCTTATGATTAGTATATATGTCAACATGAACCCCATACAAATAGTGAGGCCATATTTTCAAAGCAAATACAACCGTTGCTAGCTCAAGATCATGAGTAGGGTAATTTTTCTCATGTAGTCATAATTGTCTAGATGCATAAGCAATTACCCTACCATGCTGTGTCAGTACCCACCTTAAGCCAACTCCTGAAGCATCATAATACATTGCATACCCCTCAGATCCTTCTAGAAGTACTAGAAAAGGTGCAGAAGTTAGCTTATTTTTCAGTTCCTGGACGCTCCTTTCACATGCATCATTCCATTGGAACTTGGTTGCCTTATGTGTCAATTTTGTTAGGGGTACAGAAATAGAAGAGAAACCTTCAACAAACCTCCTGTAATAACCTGCCAAACCTAGGAAGCTTTGAGCTTCTATTGGTGTCGTTGGTCTTGTCCAATCTCTCACAGCCTCTATCATTTGTGAATCAACCCTTATTCCTTCCATAGATACAATATGACCCAAGAATGCCACTGATTGTAGCCAAAATTCACATTTGGAAAACTTGGCATACAACTGTTGATCATGAAGAACCTATAACACTTGTCGTAAGTGCTTTGTGTGGTCCTCTTCTGATCTTGAGTATACTAAAATATCATCTATAAACACTATCACGAACACATCTAAGAATGGCTTAAATAACCTATTCATCAGATCCATAAAAACTGCTAGTGCATTAGTTAGCCCAAATGACATAACATGGAATTCAAAATGACCATAACGTGTTTTAAAAGCAGTCTTAGGTATATCTTCCTCCTTCACCCTCACTTGGTGATACCCTGATCTCAGATCAACTTTTGAAAAGCATTTGGCACCCTATAACTGATTAAATAAATCAGCAATCCTGGGGAGGGGGTATTTATTCTTAATTGTCACCCGATTCAATTATCGATAATTGATACACATTCTTAAGGTGCCATCCTTTTTGCATAAAAATAATACTGGTGCACCCCAGGGGGAGACACTAGGACTTATAAAACCCCTCTCCAATAGGTCTTTTAGCTGCTCTTTTAATTCATGCAATTCTGTCGGGCCCATTCTAATATGGAGGAACAGAAATAGGTTAAGTTCCTAGAAGTAAGTCAATACCAAAATCTACTTCTCATTCAGGAGGTAAGCCTAGAAATTCTTCAGGGAACATATCAACAAATTCATTCACTACTAGAACTGATTGAAGAGTTGGCGATTCTTCCTCCATATCTCTTACTATAGCTAAATGACATACATACCCCTTAGCAACCATTTTTCTGGCCTTAAAATAAGAGATAAACTTCACCTTTGGTGCCCCAACATTGCCTTTCCATTCAAGAACCGCCTCATTTGGAAAGTGGAAGTACACTCTCTTAGTTTTGCAATCCATGGTGGCATAGCAAGAACCTAACCAATCTATACTCATTATAACATCAAATTCCACCATTCTAGCTCAATAAGGTCAGCCAATGTGTCACGGTCACAAACAGTTACTACACAGTCATAATAAACCTCTCTAGCCATAATAAATTTACCGGTTGATATAGACACTTCAAATGGTTTATTCAATAATTCGGGAGTTCTCTTAAGCTTCCCAGCAATTAGTGGGGTAATGTATGACAATGTAGAACCAGGGTCAATTAATGCATATACATTATGTGAAAAGATGGACAATGTACCTGTGACCACATCAGGTGAGGCTTCCATATTTTTTCAACTCCCCAAAGCATAGGTGCGATGGACTCCGCTAGAGATAGTTGCTCCTCTAACACCTCTACCATGACCCATAGGTGCTTTTTGACCCCTACCTAATGGAGGAATTGACGATGATGATGCAACAACTGAACCATTAGATTATGCTATATCACCCATATGCCTCCTCGGGCAATCTTTATCATATACCCTGGCGCACCACACCAATAACAAACATCTGTCCCAACATGAAATATACCCGGATGACTTTTTCAATATTGTTTACAAGGTTGCCTAGGTGTCATTTGCTGTCCTGCTGAATATCTTATTGTCCATGTACCTTGTCCCTCACCTCGTTGACCAAACTAATTACTTTTAAACCATTGAAGTTATGGTGGAGCACTGGCTGCAGAATAGGAGGGTGTTGGCCTAGGCGGTCTATTAGAAAATCGAGGCCTAAGCTCACCTTGAGATGGTGTAAACTGCCCTGTAGATCTCACCTTTTTGGCCTGTCCCCTTTCCAACTCTTGTGTCCTTCTTATCTGCCTCTGATCCTCCAACTTCTGTGCAAAAGCTTGCAATCTCGCTACGTCCATGTCCTTATTCAATGAAGCAATGGTACAGTCTCCCACCAGATACGTATCCAATCTATCCATATATTGATGAACTCTATCTGCCATAGTAGAAATTACATTAGGAGCATACCTGGACAAGGAATTAAATTGGAGGCTATACTCCCTCATGCTCATATTACCCTGGTGGAGATTCAAGAACTGATCTGCACGGGCCTCTCGAATCTCTAATGGCAAGTAATGGTCAAGAAAGGCCTTTTTGAACTCCTTCCAAGTGGTTGGGGGAGCATCTATATCTTTAGATTTCTTCCAAGCTTCATGCCACAATATAGACACATCCTTCACCCTATATGTTGCTAACTTGATAGCTTTTGTACCACTCACATGCATAACATCTAAAGTGTGCTGAATCTGATCAATAAAGTCTTGAGGATCTTCATTAGGATCAGACCCTTTGAAGGATGGAGGGTCCAAATTAAGGAAGTCACGTATCCTCGTGCCAGTTATCCTATTTGCACCACCTGTACCCATAACTGGACCTTCCTGTCATTGGCCTTGGCCAACAGCTACGCGAGTCAATATTTGGACTGCATTCCTCAGATCCTGCATTGTAGCATCGATTGGTGGTTCTGGGGGAATTTCACTACTTCTGGGTTCATTAGGAGATAAAGGGGTTAGAGATGTCTATGAAAGAGACTCATCTTGAGCCTCATTTCGTTGTCTCATATGACTGGGTGTACCTGCCACCACTTCTGCTACCTTTCCTTTACCTTTGTTCTTCCTGGTTTCTGGCATACTTGCTCACTGTACAAAATAATTTTAGGAGTTAGACACAATCCACCTATTACACATAGCTGTATGAAACGATCTAAAGAATGAAAAGAAAGTAACAACTCCTAAATTCCACGTAGTCTCCTACTTATAAATGTGGTGCACAACACATCGATAAACAACACTCTACATAGACACGACTTTGTAGACTCCCTAGGATGACCCGTTCAGATACCACTTCTGTCACACCCCAATTCCCATTAGGGCGGACTGGCACCCATTGTCGATAAGGCTCGAAAGAACCAACCTATATCTATGCACTTTTTAGACATATTAAAAGGGATTTCTATCTTCTTTGTGTCTTTAAGAAAGTAAACGATAATAATAAGCCAAAAGAAAATGCATATGGCTAGGTTGTAGGGGCCACAATGTCTAAGGTACGAGACATGACCATAGTTTTAATTTACATAGTCTACAAAGCCTTTAGATAAGAGAAAGTATATGATAAGGGTCGGCGTAGGCCCCGCTTCAACTACTGTACAAACAAACATATAAGCTCTAGACATATAAAAAGCTCTGAAGCAACTTGGAGCTTGGTAATAGCAGCTGGACGTCCTGTACTCTACTGGGGAGATCTACTAGCACCTGTACCTGCAGCATGAAATGCATGTCCCCCGTAAGGGACATCAATACGAGATAATGTACTAAATACGTAAGGCAGGAAATACAGTATATGATGTAACAACTAAAATGAAACTATGCACTGGTGCAGGATAAGAGACCATCTTTGGTTATACTTTGGAATCATGTACTTTATGTTCTTTATGTTACTTTACCTTTATTGTATAATCTGTGCATAGCTATAATACAAACGACCAACTGATCAGTGGTGAAACTATATCGAGATCATCCCTGGCTAGGTTCTTCCTTAACCCCTCGGGCTACCACCCGTGATAGGATCGTCCCTGGCTAGGTGATGCTTCCACCCTTCGGGCTACCACCCATCAATAAACAACACACTTTATCTTTCAATTACCTTTGAGATTATTCTTTTGGTGGTCATAATATTGGAGCTATAGGACTATATATATCACATGTGACATGTAAATAATCATACAAGATAATATGACAATGAAAAGAGTACATTACATAAATAATGAGATGCGTATGAAATGAAACAACTTGTGAACTATATTTAGCAACAAGAACCCATGTAACTTGGTATCCACCTGTATATGTAGATTTAGAGGTGATTATATATGGCAGCATTATGAACATATGAATGAGTGGAGACATGGTTAATAGTGGTGTCGGAGTTGGTAATGCCTGTATGTACCTAGGAGGGATCTATGTTTCATGCCAAGTGATACGAAATCAAGTAGCCTTATATACCTCGTTATATGACCTCATTACTACCTTGGAGTGGATGAGTTTTCCCTAAAATATTTATCTACAGTATATTAGGCAATAAGACTACTATAAGCAATGACGAAACACTTCTTAGTAGCCCAATGCCATAAAAACTAATTTCCTGGCAACAAATGTTTAATTAGCGACGTGAAGACATTTCTTCACCCTTTTCACTTATAATTGTATTGTCTAACAAACATTATTATGTACATGTCATGTACATCTTATTTTAGACCCTTAAACATCGTACAACATCCTAGAAGATACAACACATAACAATTCTTTACAACATACAAATAATCGTCACAACGTTGCATTCTTTCTCCGCACTTCGACGCCAACAATCTCAAACCTATTTTAACTTTACCTAAATTGTTCCAACTTTTTTATCACATAAACACAGTATGAAAATAGTCCACAAATAGTCACAAAATAGGGGATGGTCATGGAACAACATATTATAACTATCAACTCACAAATTTCTTTTAAGAGTATAATTACGACGTTGTACAATAATTCATCTTTGCAGAATGTAAAAGTAGTGCAGTAGCTTAATTACATGACTAATAAACTATTCGTTACTAACAACATAAGTTTTACTTCATAGTTCAGTCAACCAAGTACAGAAAACCCTCTTGAACAACATGAAAAATTCACAACAATCCTTAGGAAACAAGCTGTCCAGAATTTCCAGTACAACATAATAGCTTATACTTCTTGTGTTTCATGAAGAAACCATGCTAAATATACAACTATGATTACTTACCTTTTCCTTTAAGATTATGGCTTCCTTCAAGAACCTTAGAAGGTTGCAATAGCTGCTTGGTAAAGTGAAATAAAGAGAAGATAAGAGTCTTTTGAAAAACTGAAAACTTGTTTCAATTGGAAATGACTAGAGGGCTACAAATTTCTCTTGACATTTTGCCCACACATGAACACCTATTAATACACTTGTTATGCAATAGCTTGTCCCTCATAATTCTGCCTAAATGGGTCTCAAATTTGATGGACTTTGGCTGTCTATTTTCCAGCTTTCTTCTTAATTAGTTTTAGGCCCAAATAGTCAAGTGGGTTGTGTTACACTTGGGCCCTTTTTACATTCTTATTGGACTCAAAATAAGGTTCATTTATGATGCTAAAACGTGGGCTAAATTTACCCCCTTAACATGAACTTTATTCATAATCGAACTTGGAGAAATTCGACATCGAACCTCGGCTCCGATTAGCTAGCAAATTTAAGCTAAGCAAGTAGGTGACTCACCTACTAGCTTATTAAGTCCTACAAGAATCTCAATTCTTTTACTTTGTTCAGGGCTATGATCTCCTCAATTTAACACAAAATGTGTATACGCTCGACCCTCTTAAGCGTTAGACGCATATATCGCCCATTAACATGAGATTCAAGCACTTTTAAGAATTGGTGCTAATTTGACCAAACCATATCTTGTTTCATTTACATAGCATTAGTACATGTAAATTGTGGGGTGTGACACCAAGATATTCTGTGTGTGCCCAATGTTGATGACTTGAGAGCGAAGGTGTCAGATGAGGCTCATAACTCCTCTTATTCTATTCACCCCAATTCTACAAAGATGTATAGAGATTTGAGGGAAGTGTTTTGGTAGGGCAGTATGAAGAGAGAGATTGCCAAGTTTGTATCCAGTTGTCATAATTTCCAACTAGTTAAAGCCGAGCATCAAAAGCCGAGTGGCCCAACCCAAGATATAGAAATTCTTACTTGGAAGTGTGACGAAATTAACATGGATTTTGTAGTTGGCTTTCCATGACAAAGTTGGCTCATTTCCTACCGATCAAGACTACGATGGTGCTGAAGATTATGCTAAGTTGTACCTTCATGAGTTAGTTAAATTGCATGGGGTACCTTTGTCTATCATTTTGAATCATGATGCTCAATTCACTTCGCATTTTTGGAGGTCCTTCCAAAGAGGTTTTGGTACGAAGGTTAAGCTTAGTATGGCCGTTCAACCTCAAAGGGATAGCCAAGCTAAAAGAACTTTCCAAACTCTTGAGGATATGCTTAGAGCTTGTGTTTTGGAGTTTAAAGGTAGTTGAAATGATCATCTTCCACTCATTGAGTTTTCTTACAATAATAGTTATCATTCTAACATTGGTATGACTCCTTTTGAGGCTCTTTATGTTAGACGTTGTAGGTCTCTAGTTGGATTGTTTGAGGTAGGGGAGATGGCCTTGTTAGGCTCAGATTTGGTTATGGAGGCCATGGGGAAGGTGAGGTTGATAAGTCAAAGGTCGAAAACAGCCCAAAATTGACAAAAGTCCTATGCCGATGAGAGGAGAAGGGATATTGAATTTAAGGTTGATAATTAGGTCTACTTGAAGGTCTCACCCATGAAGGGTGTGGTTCATTTTGGTAAGAAGGGCAAATTGAATCCAAGATTTGTGGGTCCCTATAAGGTGTTGAGGAGGATTGGTAAGGTAGACCATGTGTTGGAGTTACCCAATGACATGAAGATGGTTCATCCAGTCTTTCATGTGTCTATGTTGAGGAAGTGTGTGAGTGACCCAACTGCTATTGTGCCTTAAGATGTTGTAGGTCTTGTTGAAGACAATTTAACATATGGAGAGTCTCCGGTAGAAATTTGGGATAGACAAGTGAAGAGGGTGAGGAACAAAGATGTAGCTTCCATCAAGGTTCTTTGAAGAAACCAACAAGTTGAAAATGCCACATGGGAAGCCGAGGTAGACATTCAAAAGCATATCCCTGTCTCTTCAATTCTAGTCAAGCGTAAGGTACTAATTCAACTCCCCTATGTGATTTCAAGTCTTATGTATCAGCCTTTATGTCATTTGCATTCATTCATGTTTATGTTTACAAGTTCATGGTGATTTTGACACTTATATTGAGATTTTTGAAAATGGTGTTTAAGTGCATTATTGAATTCTTGTTGGGGCTAATTTCTTCATGATTACTCTTCTTATATATGTTTTTTGACATGTGGGGACAATTTTTCCCAAGGGGGAGATACTGAAACACCCCAAAGAGTGTTCGAAAATGTGCCTCGAAAATGCCCATGATTGTAATTTCCATATATCTCAAACTTCGTGTGTCATATCGAAAATCTGACTTCATATTCTTGATCAAGGGGCAAAATTGTGTGGAAAATGGGCCTAACCCTGATTTTAGAGCAACCATAGGAAAATTTGATTTTCCCAAGTTTGTGCAAACAATGGCAGTCTGTGTTGGCTCCGCGACGTGGGGCAGTGTACTTTGTTGTCAGTTTTCTTATTTCGGCCTAAGGCTTTGGGGTCATGGTCCTAAGCCTTCCTATGCGTAAACACATCTATAGTTAGTCATTTTTCAACCCCATATCATTCAAGATATTCCCTAAAATCCTCTCTAACACTTAACCGAATATTTCATCTAAAGTCAAGTGTCCCAAACTCATTCAGGATCTCAAGAAATTCACTTAAGCTTCAAGTTCTCATTCAAACCTTCATCAAGGAAATCTCTAAAATTGAGGTATATGGGTTTCAACCATTGGGTCCTTTCACCCATGGTGCACAATGGTTTTTTGTAAATTGTAAGTTTTCAAGTTGATTTATCTATGGGTACTCCTTACTATGACTTTGAATATAAACTATGATTGGGTTTTAAGAAATATGAACTATTTAAGCATGTTTTGAGCTACGAACCTATGTTCTTTGATGAAACATGATGAGGGGTTTCAATATATCTTGCATGAGGGTGTTTCTAAGTGTTGGTGGTCTGACTTACATTATTTTTTCTCACATGATTTCACTCTTTAATTGCATGATTTTGAACTAACATTACACACCTACCAAGTGTTTGATAAAATGTCTGGTTATGGATTCTTAAGTTATTGATGATCTATTGTATGACCTATGAGTCAAGTGACTTTATGATGATAAAAGTAATCTATTTAGTCGTTGATTTCATGAGAAGTATCTATAGTGTTGCAAGTTGACCACACCTAGTTGAGGGTGTGATATGCCTGAACCACTTTGATAGGGGGCGGTATGCCCATCTACCATGTTGAGGGGTATATACCTTGACCACTTTGGCAGGGGGGTGGTATGCCCATCTACCATGTTTAGGGTTATATACCTTGATCACTTTGATGGGGGTGGTATGCCCACTTCCATGTAAAGGGGCATATACCTTGACCACTTTGATGAGGGTGGTATACCCATCTACCAATTGAGGGGTAGATTCCTCAATCACTTTGATGGGGGGTGGTATGCCTATCTACTAATTGAGCGGTAGATTCCTCAATCACTTCCCAAGGGGGTGGTATGCCTTGGATACCAAGTACAAATTTGCTTGGTCTATGATAATGGTCTCTTTCAACACATATAATATATTATATACAATAATGTTTTACTTCAAGCATTGATCATGCATACCACATTATTATTATACTATGCATTACCTATGTTTATGCATTTTGATTATGTTACCTACCTCTTGTTGTATTGCATCCCAAATACTTAGTACATTCAAACATACCAGCATATATTCTATGCCTACATGATGTTGCCATGTAGGAACCAGAGCTCCTCACGATCATCCTTCCCATGGCTAGTTGGTCATCTTTGAAGATAAGCTATTGGTGTGTCCTGAAAGTTCGGTGACAATAGCTATGCTACTCTTGTCTTTGTCATTCCTTATTGATGAACTCTTTACACTATGAGCGTGAGCCCAGAAAGTGTCTTGGTCCCCACTCAAGTCTATATTTAGAGGTGCTGGACAAGTGATGTAATTATGCTTTGAGGTTTGACTCTTTATGATTTATGCTATAAAAGACTTCCCTTAGTCCCTTTATCCTTATTTATTCTCTCTTGTTGTTGTTTAATTGGTTTTGTGACCAAGGATATGAAAATGATATGCTAAGAGGCTTGTTTGGGGTCCCTTCGGGTTCTCATTCACAGCGTCACATCTAGGCCGTAGGCTTAGGTAGTGACATGCTCGACCACTTGACATTCTTGTGGACTTCGTTCTTCTTGTGGATGTTAATTTGTCACTACTATCATGGCTCTTGATTAAGCTATTTTGCCATCTTGACTTTAGATTTTTGGTTCATCTTAGGTGTGAAAGTTGTCCATTTTAAGTATGAACTAGAAAGCCATTTTTAATATGGGTCTTGGTTCACTTGATTATTGGGTTTCCACCCGTCTTGATACAGGGAAACTTTTCATCTTGATAATTGATTATGTTTGGTGTGACAACATGACATATATATTAGATAAAGCTTGTTATATAAATTTCTTGCAAAGATGTTTCCACAAACCTTTGACATTTAGACCTTTGAATACCATATTGATACGCTTGATATATTGGTTCACTTTGTTTTTTTAATTATATTGTAACCATGCTTCCTTGACTTTGGATATTCTAAAGGTTCCTACTTATAGTTTCTACACCATTGAACTTTATACTTTGTAATAGTTGTTTCTACCATAGGAAATGACCAAGGAGACACTTAAAGCTGGTCATTAGAGATAATGTTTTTGGAGATTTAAAGAGTATTATATTTGCATATAGGACTTTATATTTTGTATTAGTCTTGAGACATGTATATGATCCTTGGGTTGTATATTTACATGCCAATGTGAAGGCTAGTTGATCAAGACAACATGGTTTGTAACTTAACTTTGGTGACCTATTTTGTTGTTTTGGGATGAGCCAAAGCATATCTTATAATGTACTAAATTATTGCCTGATTTGGAGTATTGGCATGAAACATGAGCTAGCTAAGTTTGCTGCTCATGAGTTCATAGTAGTTTTTAGTATAAATTATATGGTATGGAATAACAAATGAAATCTCATACAATATTTTCTTAAATTATTTGGAAAAGTTGTTCCACCATGAAAAAAAATCTTTATTTGGTTAAATTTAGGTCAAATGAATTTTTAAATGCCAAGATCTTATTTCATTAACTATCTTGAATTGTCCTAATGGGAAAATTAGAATATGATTGATATTTCTATGTTATACTTCTTATGGACTTTGCATGACTATACAAGTCTTCTTGTTAGAAGTAGCATCCTCCCAAGCGGGTTGCTACATGTCCAGCAATTGAGGATTGTGCTTTAGCCATTGAGGGGCACCCAACTTTATGCCAAATTTTCTAAGTGTGAATTCTGGTTAAAATCTATGACATTTCTAGGGCATGTAATGTCTAAGGACGACATTATGGTGGATATGGCTAAGACTAAGGTCATCCTTTGATTAGCTAGGCCCACATCTATTACTGAGATCAGGAGCTTTGTTAGTTTAGCCGGGTGTTATAGGCTATTTATTGAGGGTTTCTCTAATATTTTTGCACTGTTGACTCGACTGACTTGCCAGGATGTCTCTTTTGTGTGGTCAAAGGAGTATGAGTCATGCTTTCTGAGGCTCAAAAGATACTACCGCTCTTATTTTGACTCTTCCAATTGAGGGGAAGGGGTTCATAGTATATTATGATGCCCCTAGTATTTGCTTAGAATATGTTCTGATGCAGCACGATCGAGTTGTTGCTTATGCCTCCCAACAATTGAGAGTTCACGAGCGTAACTACCCTACTCATGATTTGGAGCTAGCAACGATAGTTTTGCACTCAAGATATGGAGTCACTACTTATATGTCACTACCTGAAATCTAGGTGAGATGGTACTCACCTAACCTACCAATGCAAGTCAACCAAAATGCTAAACAACTCGACTTAATGATAAAAGAGGTAGAAATAGTCGAATAAGATAGATAAGCATAAGAAATAAAAAATATATCTATCTCAGAGTAATTTCAAGGAATTCAGGTCAATTAACCTACTTCTCTCTCAAAAGGGGGGGGGGTTGTAATTTGCAGAAAGTAATCCTAAACTAAAACAAGTGTGTGAAACAAGTGAGAAGACTAACTGGGGTATTGTGTTCCCCATGATTTCCTAACTTGGTATTACCAAATAATCGCATTCTTTTCTAGTGTTGCATGTGGAACGATAAGTTATGTTTTCCAAACCCTTTGATCGATGGGTAAACTTCACTACTTGATTTGATCCCCGCAAAGTGACATTACTAACCCTTACCTATTGTTCCAATATAACTCCCCTTGATCTAATTTGGTTGATTAGATGAGAAGAAATCATTCTAATCCTATTAATTAATCTCTTTTCCCATTCATTACTATCTTGATCCAATCAGTAATAACTAGGTGAGTTTTAACATTGGCTACTGTTAAAAAGCAATCAAAACGAAGAGAACTAATTAATATATGCATGCACACCTTCCAGAAATTATGAATTATCTGATTTTACCTTGTTAGTTCTTCATGGTTCCCACAACCCTAGTTATGGATTTAACTATACATACTCATTATAGATGCAAGAATCATGATATAGAATAACATAATTGAGCACTTACAAGGATGAATTTAAGAACAAGAAGTCCAAACTCTTCAATGGAAATCACAAAGTACGAATTAAGATCACAAAATAATATTCCAGGTGTTTCTCTCAATGTTTCTGGTCGTTCTTCTTTGTTTTCCTCTGCAAATAACCTAAAAAATCTATTTATAGTACTTAAAATACAAATCCAAAATAAAATAGGAAAACTAAATTTGGTAGGCAATACAAGCAAGTCTACGAGCCGTTATAAGTTCTATGTGCCGTATCGGGGTTTCGTAGACTTCATTCTTCAAATCTAGGCATAACTTCTATGAGACCTTTCTACGGGCCGTATTTATACTTGGCCCCGTATAATGTTTTGTCTGATGACTTTCAGAATCCCATCTTCTGATCGTCAGGGTATGGAACATCATCCATGACTCGTACAACTTTCCATGTCTCATATGACAGTTCATAGATACAACTTCAGGAAATCACCCCTTTATTAGATCTCACTACGAACCCCACTTTACAGCTCGTGGAAACTTCCACGTCCCAAAAAAGTGTCGTAGATCAGCAAAAACAGCAGCAACTACACACTTAGCCCAAAATCATGCCAAATTCAAAAGTCGTAAAAAAAAACATAAAACACATCAAACTCACTAACATTGCTTTGGTAACACACAAGATTCTAAGTTTTAAGCATCAAAAGTGATGTATTTTGATAGCACATCAATCGTCGAACTACAAAACTGCACTCAGGAAAGTCCCAGCACAACATAGTATATAAAAATCACAGAATATAAATGTAAACTCATCACTTAACACCATATATTAGAATATCCAACCGATACACAAGTCAAATGGTACAATAGATGTCAAATTTCATAAGCCATGGATTATAATATCAAGCAAGAATGATGTGAGATAGAGTGAATGTAATGAGATTTACATAATGGGATGCAATGTCAAATAATTGTGATACATGTATGTCCTATGATATACATCTATTGATAACCTTAGACCTAAACCCATGGGGCCACGCAATGACTATGTATATGTGAATATTATAAGCAATGACCTCGACCCACTCTCACCCATCTGAAAATAACCTCGAACACAATATCAACTAGTATATTATCTTAGCTCTCTGGTAGGAACCTTGGCTAATCATCAATCATGTCACGACCCAAGCCTAGGTCCTAGGTATGACACGGCAAATGAGGAACCCGAAGGGACCCCAAACAAGCCTATTAACATATCATTACACATCCTTGGTTGCGGAAGCAATTAAACAACAATAGAAGAATAAAAATAAGGGCAAAGGGACTAAGGAAGTCTTTCATAGCTTAAAACATACAAGAGTCAAGAGAGTCAAAGCTCATAACATCATTACATAACTTGTTCAACAACACCTCTAAACTTATAATTTAGCGGGGGTCAAGAAAACTTTCCGGACTCACCCTCACAGTCAAAATCATACAATAAGGTAAAGATAGTCTTTGCATACATAGGAATAAAAGATATCATCCTCAGAGTTGAGGACTTACCAAACTTGCTTAAGAAATAGTATTAGCCACGTGAAAGAAGGTGATCAAGGGGAGCTCTGATTCCTACATGGTAACATCATGTAGTAATAGAGTATGTGTTAGTATGTTAGCCTCAACTCCAATAAACATGCCCTAAGCATATCTTCATGGGTTTGAATTTTCCGCTTGGCCATCTATTTGAGGGTGGAAGGCTGTACTAAGGTGAACTTTTGTACCAAGACCCCTTTGAAAGGACCTCCAAAAGTTTGAAGTAAATTATGCACCACGATCGAATATGATGGATAAAGGAACTCCATGCAACCTCACTAACTCATGGATGTACAACCTGGCATACTCTTCAGCCCCATATGTGGTATTAACCGGTGGAAATTGAGCCGATTTCATCATTCTATCAACCACCACTCAAATGGAGTCAAAACCTTTTTTAGTCTTGGGAAACCTAACTACAAAATCCATATTAATCACCTCCCATTTCCAAGTGGGATCTTTATGTCTTGAGTTAGGCACCCGGCCTTTCATTTTCGGCTTTGACTTATTGATACCAATGGCAACCGGAAACAAATTTAGCAATATCCCTATTCATGTCTCCCCACCAATACACATCCCTTAAGTCTCTATACATCTTGGTGGATCCTGGTTGGATAGAATAAAAAGAATTGTGGGCCTTATCAAGTAACTTCTACCTCAAACCATCAACACAAGGCATACACAACCTACCTTGGTACCTAAGGCACCATTTCCCCCTTGGGAGAAAACCTCTACTTTTCCCTCTTTCACCAAGTCCTTCAATTCAAGCAAGGAAGAGTCAAGATCTTGTTTTTCTATCACCTCATCAACCAAAGAAGACTTAGACCCATCAATAACAACCACACCATCATCGCCAACCTCCTCCAACCTAACCCCGAATATAGCTAATCTATGCACTTGCCTAGCTATCTCCCTTTCAACACTATCCACATGAGCTTGGCTACCCATGGACACCCTATTCAAAGCATCCGCCACCATATTTGCCTTACGCTGATGATAATGCACACTCATGTCATAATCTTTGAGAAGTTCTAGCCACCTTCTTTGTCTCAAATTGAGATACTTTGAGTGAAGACATATTGGAGACTCTTATGATCGGTAAAGCTATTCATATGCACCCCGCACAAGTAATGACACCAAATCTTTAATGCAAACACAACAGCGGCTAACTCTAGATCATAGGTGGGGTAATTCCTTTTAGGCACGTTAAGTTGTCTAGAAGCATAAGCTATGACCTTACCATTTTGCATAAGCACATAACCCAAACCAATTCTATATGCATTACAATACATAAAAAATGCTCAAGCTCATCCATTAGTGACAATATAGGAGCGTACATAAGCCTATCCTTCAAGGTTTGAAAGCTTCTCTCACATTCATCGGTCCACTCAAACTTAACCTTCTTTTGAGTCAATTTTGTCATAGGGGAAGTAATGGAGGAGAACTCATTCACATATACTCTATCATAACCCGCAAGACCCAAGAAGCTCCTAATATCTGACGGGGTCAATGGTCTAGGCCAATTCCTAATCACATTGGTTTTCTTAGGATCCACTTTTATACCATCCCTCAACACCACACGACCCAAGAATGCAACCTCCTTCAACTAAAATTCACACTTATCATTTTTAGCATACAATCTTTCCTCCCTCAATCTTTGCAACACAATCCTCAAATGACCCTATATGCTCCTCCCTCTATGAGAGTAGATCAAAATGTCATACCACAAAGGAATCAAGGTAAGGTTTGAAGAACCTATTCATTAGGTCTATGAAGATGGCCGATGCATTGGTCAACCCAAACGACATCACAACAAACTAATAATGCCCATATCTAGTCTGATACACCAATTCCTACATGGTGACATCATGTAGGCGTAGAGTATGCACAGTACGTTTGAATGTACTAAGTATGTAGGATGCAATGCAACAAGGGGTAGAAATCATAGGCAAAATGCACAATCATAAGTAGTGAATAGCATACTAACAACATGACATTTATGAATGATGTTTGAAGCAAAACCATGCTTACAAAGATCATAATATAAGTGTAACGAGTGACCATTATAGTGAAAGCCAAGCCCTGCCACCCACTTGGATCGGAGCATGAGGTACAAACCCCTTAATGAGGTTGGTGGAGTACAAACCCCTCACCGAGGTTGATGAAGTACAAAACCCCCATCAAGGTTGATGGGTACCAAACCCTAACAAGGTTACCCAGGCCAACCACCCTTTGAGCTAGGTGACCAAGGAACCAACCCCTCGATAGGTAACCCGGGCCTACAACGCCCCGAGCTAGGCTTGGTCATCCACAACACTATATAGAGATAATATCTTATATATATACACACTCCTTTCATCATCATATACATACATTCCTTTTAATCATCATTCCATCATCATTTCATGATCATATAGTCATTCAACTCATAAGACATACAATGGACCTTTAGTTCCTTAAGAATACCTAACTGAATATTTTATCAAATAATTAAAAGTCATGTAATACCAGTGTAAAACCATGCAACTCAAGAGTGAAATCATGATAGAAAAATTAGTGTAAAGCCATCAACAGATACTTGGTAACACCCTCAAATAATATACGTCAAGATCCTTCATCAATTCTCAAAATAGACCATAGATTCATAGCTCCAAACATAGTAAAACAGTCACAATTTCATAATCCCCAACATAATGTGCAGTGATTTCATAATAGCTAAGACCCATGAATAAACCAACTTTACATCAAGCAATTTTGAGTAAAAAAAGCTTGGGTATCATGGGTGGAAGGAACCCATGAAAGAAACCCACACACCTTAGATTTGGAGATAAGCTTGATGAAGATTGGTGATGGAGAATTGAACTTTGAGAGAAAATCCTTAGATCTGGAGAGGGTTTTAAGACTTGAGTCTAGGAGTAACATATTTGGCTAAGTGTTTGAATGAGTACTGGGAATGTTTAGAATGGTATGAGGGTGAAAAATGGTTAAGTATAGGCATTTTCATGTTTGGGAACATTTAAGCCCAAGACTTTAAAGTATTGGACCAAAGCCAAAAATTGACCAAATTTTACACTAGTACGCGCCCTTGGCATGTCGCGCTAGGGGCACGAAAAGCTCTCTGGAAATTGTTTTTTGGAAAAACAAAATTGCTTATTGTTTGATCATAAATCGGGGTTAGACCCATTTTCCACTCAAAATAACCCCATGAACAAGAATATGAAGTTGGATTTTCGATATCACACACAGACTCCGAGCACTTTCGAGGCACATTTTCAGGCATTTTTTAGGGTTGTTACAATAACTCCCCGTTGGGAACATTCGTCCACGAATGTCAAAGAGATGTATATGAGACACAAATATGAAAAATTTTAGACCACATCAAGATGCAACAATGCACTTGAACATCATTTGAAAATCTCATCATACGTGTAAAATTATCATGAACTTAATCAATTCGAACATGAACATACACAATGATATGAGGGCGGAACATAAGACATGAGATCACATAAAGGACTTAGATCAATACATTAGGATGAGTGGAGTAGAAAAGGTAAGGATATCACTTTTGCTTGTCCGCTTCGGCCTCCCAAGTAGCACTTTGAACTTGTTGATTCCTCCAAAGGACCTTAACGGAAACAACCTCTTTGTTTCTCAATCTGTTCACTTTTGTATACAAGATCTAAATCGGAATCTCTTTATAGGTCATAATATCTTCAACAATACCCAAAGAATCAAGAGGTACAATGGCATTCAGATCACCCATAAATTTCCTTAACATGGATACATGAAACACTGGATGAACCAAATCCATTTCCCTGGGCAATTCCAACTCCTAAGCTACCTTGCCAACCCTTCTCACCACCCTATAAGGGCCCACATATATTAGGCTCAACTTTCCCTTCTTACTAAATCGGACCACACCCTTCTTGGGTGACACCTTCAAGTAAACCGAATCACCAACATGGAATTCAAAATCCCTTCTCCTCACATCCGCATAAGACTTTTGGCGACTTTGGGTTGTGTCAACCATTCCCTAATCATCCTAGCCTTCTAAAGAGACTCCATAACTAGGTCTGGTCTTAACAAAGCTACCTCAAAACCTCAAACCAACTGACCGATGATCTACAACATCTCCATAGAGAGACTCAAATGGAGCCATACCGATAGTAGAATGATAGCTATTGTTGTTGGCAAGCTCAATCAACAGAAGATGATTATTCCAACTACTTTTAAGCTCCAACACACACGCCCTAATGATATCCTCAAGGGTTTGGATGGTTTTCTCGACTTGTCCTTGGCCATCCATTTGAGGGTAGAAGGTCGTACAAAGCTTAACTCTAGTACTAAGACCGCTTTGATAGGACCTCTAAAAGTGCGAGGTGAATTGTGCCCCAGAATCCGATATGATGGAAAAAGGAACCCCATGCAACATTACTAAGTCATAAATGTACAACCTTGCATAATCTTCAACCCCATATGTGGTCTTAACTGGTAAAAAGTGATCCGATTTTGTCATACTATCAACCACCACCCAAATGGAATCAAAATCCTTCTAGTCTTAGGCAGTCCAACCATAAAATCCATATCAATCACCTCCCACATCCAAGTAGGAATCTCAATATCATAGGGGTTAGGCCACCCGACCTTAGATGTTCGGCTTGGACTTGTTGAAAACTATGACAAACGGAAATGAACTTAGCAAGGTCCTCCTTCATGCCTTCCCACCAATACACATCTCTCAAGTGTCAATATATTTTGGTAGAGCCAGGGTGGATAGAATAAGAAGAGTTATGGGCCTCATCAGAGTCTTTTCTATCAAACCATCATCACACAGTACACACAACCTACCTTGGTACCTAAGGGCACCATATCCCCCTTGGGAGAAAACCTCCACCTTGCCCTCATTCACGAAGGACTTCAATTCTAACAAAGAGGGATCATGATCTTGCTTTGCTATCATCTCATCAATTAAGGAAGACCAAGAACCATCAACAACAACAATATCCCCATTATCAACCTCTTCCAACCAAACTCCTAATCTAGCCAACCGATGCACCTCCTTAGCCATTTCCTTATCACTACCATCAATATGTGCTAGTCTACTTAAAACCTGTAGACACCCTACTCGAAACATCCGCCACAACATTTGCCTTACCGGGATGATAATGCACACTCATATCATAGTCCTTAAGATTTTCTAACCATCTCCTTTGCCTCAAGTTGAGATCCTTTTGAGTGAAGACATATTGGAGGCTATGATGATCGGTGAACATATCAACATGCATCCCATATAAGTAATGACACCAAATCTTCAATGCAAACACAACAGAGGCTAACTCAAGATCATGGGTAGGGTTGTTTTCTCATGCACTTTGAGTTGTCTAAAAGTATAGGCTATGACCTTACCATTTTGCATCAACACAAAACCTAAACCAACCTGGGAAGCATCGCAATACATAACAAATCCCTTAAGCCCATCCGGTAGTGACAATATAGGAGCGGACACAAGCTTATCTTTCAATGTTTAGAAAATCCTTTCATATTCATCAGACCACACAAAATTGGCTTTCTTTTGAGTCAATTTTCTCATAGGGGAAGCAGTAGAAGAGACCCCATTCATGAACCTCCCATAGTAGCCCGCTAAGACAAAGAAGCCCCTAATATCTGACGGGGTCAATGGTCTAGGCAAATTTCTAATCACATTGGTCTTCTTTGAATACACCTTTATACCATCCCCCGACACCACATGTCCAAGGAAGGAAACCTCCCTCAATTAAAATTCATACTTTTCATATTTAGCATACAATTTCTCACCCCTTAATCTTTGCAACGCAATCTTCAAATGAGCCATATGCTCCTCCTCACCATGAGAATAAGTCAATATTTCATCAATGAAGACCACAACAAAGGAATCAATGTAGGGTTTAAAGACCCTACTCATTAGTTCCTAAAAGATGCCCGGTGCATTGGTCAACCTCACCACAATTCCTTAATGCCCATATCTAGTCCGGAAGGGCATCTTGAAATATCACACTCCCTCACTTTCACTTGATGATTATTGGACCGAAGATCAATATTAGAAAAATGGCTAGCCCCTTGCAATTGGACAAACAAATCATCAACCCTTGGAAGAGGATACCTATTCTTGATGGTGACTATTGAGTTGCCGATAGTCAATACACATGCTAAGGGACCCATTTTTTTTTTAGATACAACACCGGAGCACCCCAAGATGATTGGCTAGGTCTAATAAATCTCTTCTCCAACAAGTCTCTCAATGGGTCCTTTACTCCTTCAACTCCACCGGGGCCATACGGTAAGGGGGAAAAGAAATGGGTTGAGTATCAGGGAGAGAGGTCTATGTCAAAGTCTATTTCCCTTTCGGGAGAAACACTGGGAAGGTAATTTGGGAAGAAATCACGGAACTCATTTACAACTGGAACTGACTATATAGGAAGGACTTTGGACTCCACATCCCTCACCCTCACAAGATATTAAAGACACCCTTTAGAGAGCAACTTACGGGATTTAAAGTAAGAGATGTATCTACCCTTGACCACCACATTTTGACTTTCTGACTCAAGGATGGGTTCATTTTGAAATTGGAGTTTGACCCTACGGGTTCTACAATCAATAGAAGCATAGTATGCATGTAACCAATCCATCCCAAGAATAATATCAAAATCATCCTTGTCTAACTCAATATCACAGGGCAAGATTTTATGCAAAATGCAAATAGACAACTCGTATAAACTTTCCTAGCAACAATAGATGCACCGATAGGAGTTGACACCTCAAATGACTCTTGCAACAACTCGGGATCAACATGGAACTTTTTGGCAACAAAAGGGGTAACAAAAGAAAGTGAAGCACTAGGATCAATCAATACATACGCATCAAAGTCAAAGATTTTCAACATACTTGTAACAATATCGGGGACTTCATCAACCCCTTGCCTCCCATGCAAAGCATAGAACCGATTGTGCCTTGGAGCATCATCTTGTCGGCTACCTCTCCCAATGGGACCACATTAGAACCTTATGGACGAACCTCCTTCCCTTTGTTGTGGTTTCAAGGGCAATCCATCGCCTTATGACCTTTCTCCCCATAACCATAACAAGAACCAGTATTATTCAAACATAGGCCCCCATAACCCTTACTACACTTCAGACACACATCAATAGGAGCCATACCCCTAACACTATGGTCACTCAGAAGATCATTTGCAAACCTCTTATATAATGCATAAGTAGAGCTTTAGCCTTGATTGAACCAGCCACTCCTTTGGAACTTACCCTCATAGCGGGCCTTCTTAGCCTTATTCCCCCTTCCTTCCTCAATTTCTCCTCTTCTATTTTCTTGGCATAGGTCATCAAACGTGACACATCCATGTCACTAATCAACATGGCAGATCAACATTCTTTACTAACCAAGTCGGAAACACCCATCACAAATTTGTTCATCCTAGATCTTGAGTCGGCCACCAAATGTGGAGCTTACTTAGAGAGTTGGGTAAACTTGAGGGAATACTCCCTCACACTCATAGACCATTCTATCAAATTCATAACTTCCACCAACTTAGCTTCCCTAGGTTCAAGGGGGAAGAACAGATTAAGGAAGGCCACCTTGAACTCTTCCCAAAGCACCGCATAGTTGACTCCTTTTTCCTCCTTCCATTGGTTGTACCATATTTGTGCTATCCCTTTGAGTTGGTAGGATGCAAACTCTGCCTTATCCCCCGGCCTCACACCCATGATGGACAAAATTTTATAAACCTCATCAATGAACTCTTGTGGGTCTTCAATCACCTTTGACCCGTGGAATTCCGAAGGATTCATCCTCTTGTAGTCTCTCAACTGAGAAGCTGGTGTAGGAGCATGAGGGGCTTAGGCCCCTTCTTTGGCTTGATTAGCCGCCACTTGTGTGTGAAAGGTGAGAGCATCCCTAAGCACTACATTGGTCGGTTGTTGCTCGGGCATGCGGCCTCATCTTCCTCTTATATTAGGCATGATCTAGCATAGCAAAGAACAATCGTTAGGGGGAAAGCTTACTTCAACTATATAGCACAACTACATGAAAAAGGGAAACATTTCGGGAAATGCCTCAAAGCCCCCTACTCATAGTTGTGGTGCACAACACAACCATGAATAAGACTCTAATCAACGCGGTATGTTGGACTCCGAGTATCTAACAACCTAGTGCTCTGATACCACCTTGGTCACGACCCAAGCCTAGGGCCTAAATGTGACTGGCGAATGGAGAACCTGAAGTAACTCCAAACAGGCCTCATAGCATATCATTACACATCCTTGGTTGTGGAAGCAATTAGAATGACAATAAGAGATAAATGTAAATAAGTGCAATAGGGACTAAGGGTGACTTCAACTTCATAAACATCAAGAGTCAATAGAGTCAAGCTCATAGCATTGATATATATCATATCCAACAACACCTCTACTACATAGATAAGAGTGGGGACCAAGATAAAGCAACCGGACTTACCCTCATATTTAATACATAAGTCAAAGGAAAAGCCTTAATACATAGCAAAAGATTACAAGTAACGTCCCTGGAATGGAGGACTCACCAACCAGCTTGATAGAAGTCGTACTAGCCACATGGGGGAGGAGGATGATTAAGTGGTACACCGGTTCTTACAAAGTGACATCATCTAGGCATAGAGTATGTGTTAGTACGTTTGAATGTACTTAATATGTAGGATACAATGCAACAAGAGGTAGACATCATAGGCAAAATTCATAATCATAAGCAATGAATAGTATACTAACAATATGACATATATGAATGATTCTTGAAGAAAAACCATGCTTCTATAGATCATAATACGAGTGTAAGGAGTGACCATTACAGTGCAAGCCAAGGCCTACCACCACCTTTGATAGGCGAATGAGGTACAAACCCCTTTATGAGATTGATAGAGTACAAACCCCAACCCTCTCCCCCCCCCCCCCCCCCCCCCCCCCCCCCCCCCCCCCCCCCGCCACCCCCCCCCCCCCCCCCCCCCCCCGCCGGACCGCGCCCAACCCCC
>JAOTQR010079591.1:0-10457 GCA_025774065.1 Solanum ossicruentum
AATGAAATGAAGAAGGGAAGGGATAGGGATTAAGGAATTGGGGGCGCGTGAATTACACGCGCCCGGTTAATTAATTATTATTTTTTTTTTATTTAAATACAAATAAAGCTTCGATGATCAAATTGATCCCGTGGAGGGTAAAAATTGGGTGTCAACAATGATAATCATAGAAGCATTCCAAGATGAAAAGATATGTGGGTAGATGGTGTATCTGTTGGTATGAAGTGTGTATTGTGTACTTAATAGCAACTAATAGTAGTAGGGTTGGATGACATTACGTATGGTGTTTCAGCTGTGACAGTATAGTACAATTTTAACTCTGCCTAATATGATTTTTCCTAAGGTGTATAATTGGTGATTAACACAGGTAACTACATTGATTATAAGATGGAAGTAGTGTTATATGATACGTCATCAAATTATGATGGATTGTTGAGAGTCATTGCTTCTCAAATAAGGTTGGATACGACATGCGTCGAATTAGTAATACAATATGTCATGAATATGCATTCACTACCATTGAAAATTCACAATGACATAGTGGTGAGAGTCTATTTAGATAAAAAAAAAAGTTGTAGTCCATATTTCTTTTCGAAATATCCTTTGTGTGTGATATATACAGATAGAGGTTTTGATACAAGGGTGCGCGAGCCTACTAGTCCAATGGTGTTGCTACAAAATAATGACATCAGATGAGATGTGTTTGGCGTTGACTGAGGCAGTATTGGTGGATTTTGATGAGGAAATTGAAGAACCACATGTAATCAGCAGTGGTTTTGTTGATGAGGTGGAGGAAGACCAAATTTACATAAACAAGCGTACATTTGTGGAGGTTATACAAAGGTATATTAATGAGACAATTTAGGTTCAAGGTTATCAAGTCGTGTACTGCCAGATAAAAAAGAAAGTATAATATAGCTTTTATTTTAAGGTATGTTGATGAAGATTGTATGTATTAATAGGTTGGTATCTTTGTTATTTTCAGTTTTACGTTAGAATGTGCATACGATAATTGTTGTTGGTTCTTTAAGTCGTCATCACTTGGGAAGTCAAATTTATTCAAGGTCAGAGTTTTCAACAATGAAGTTGAACTCAAAATGTCCGTGCAATAGTTGTGTGCTTGGTAGCATTTTGCTTCCTAAATACAGCGACACCAAAACAATTTACACCCCAAGCGACATACGAGCAAACATGAAGAGGAACATGGTATTTTCTAGACGTACATGCAGGCTTGGAGGGGAAAACAAAAAGCAATGAAGATATTGCAAGGGATCCAAAAGAGTCATATTCTAAAATTCCAACGTATTTTTATATATTGGAACAGACATATCCTGGGACGATTGTTATCTTAAGAAAATTGAGGATAACAGGTTTTTATATTGTTTTATCGCAGTTGATGAAAGCATAAGAGGATGGGAATATTGTCGTTCAATGGTTATAGTTGATGGAACGCACATATGCTAAACATTCCAAGGAACCATGTTGATAACTAGCACATTGGATCTTAGAGGTTAGTAGTTATACAAAAATCAATTTTGATTCAATATAAGAAAATTGAGAAAATTGAGAAATGAGTATTTTAAGTATTTGTGGTGTAGACTACTAAATTTGAAAATCTTTTAGGACATATTTTGCCACTGGCGTATGATGTCGATGATTCTGAAAATGACAATGCATAAAGTTGGTTCTTTGAAAATTTCAAAACAACATTTGGTGATAGGGAAGGTATGTGCTTTGTTTCTGATAGAAATAAAAGCATCTGAAATACTACGACAAGTGTTTATCCAGAAATCAAACATTATGCTTGTATCTACCATTCCTGGGCAAATATATTGAAGAAAACACACAAAATTGTTGAGGAAGTTAGAAAGTTATTTTTCAGCATAGCAAAAGCAGATACTGTATAAGAGTTTAATGAATTGATAGATAGAATGGATGAAATAAACCCAAAAATTGGAGCATATTTGGTGAAGGCTGATTTTGAGAAATCGTCACGTTATCATACAACAGTAAAGCAGACGTGGACTTTAACAAGTAACATAGCTAAGTACATAAATAAAGCTATCTTGCCGGGAAGGAGGCTCCCGGTGGTTCCTATGTTTGAGTATGTGCGACAGGCACTCGAGTGTTCGTATGAAAAACACGACGACAAAGGAAGGAAAACAATAACAGTCCCATCAAGGAAATATAATGAAATGTTGATAGCAAATAAGCAAATGTCAAACAGTATAGCGGTCAATATCGTACATTAATATGTTTTACTGTTTTATGGTATGAAGAAGGGCATAATGGTTATTATTATTTTTTCCTTGAAGGTACGAGCATCAACATAATATCTACATACTCTTATAGATGGTGCAAAACAATTGAATATTTGTTTGAATACACGAATGTGTTACCGTAGAAGGTTTTAGCATGATGAATTGTCATGCAATCATGGTGTAGCTGCTATTGAATATAGGAACAAATACGTTGAGTCGTTTTGCTCAATCTACAATAGAAGCAAGAACTTCCGAGACACATACGCAATTCCAATCGAATCACTGTCTTGCAAAACCACATGGGTGATTCAAGGACATATATGTGATGAGTTGATACTGCCACCTATTATAAAAAAAAAAAAGGGCCAGAGAGCCCATCAAACAAGGACAGGAAAAAGGTTTCACCGAAATGAAATACAAGAAAGAGAAAGGAACATGTAGTTTATGTAGAGTAGTACGACACAACTAGAAGAACTGCCTCAAAATATCATCAAATGGAATAAGTGTGCTAACTTTCATAATTTGTGACGGCTGAAATTTGAGTGCTTGTTATCAAATTATGAAAATTTATTATGATATATTATGATTTTGGTCATATGTACAAGGTGCTGCATTACTTATCTTTATTTAAATGACTTATGTAATATTATTACACTAAGTACTAGATGGTATCATTAATTTACTAAATTTTTTAGTATGAAACATGCCTTTTTGGTTGTTCTGTTTTAGAATTTTGATAGATGGTATAATTATGCACATCTACTTGGTGTTCTTGCAAGATTTTTTTTTTTTAAAAAAAATGTTATAACTGAAGATAAAGAATGATTTATAGTAACTATTACAGTGAACAAACATCACAATGAAATATAAAAAAGAATTATCATAAACTTATATTATGCATGAGAAGAGTATAAATTTAGACGATTAGATAATAAACTTATACAACCTAAAAAAGGAGCAAAGTGTTCAAAATCCATCAATATGCAAAAATATACATTTAGTGCATCAAGCAAAAAATAGTCTTTTTAATATCAAAGAGTTCTAAGACTTTCTCCTACGAACTTACTTAGATGCCAGAATGTTTTCACTTTCCCCAACATGCACTTGATAGCTTGTAGAACCCCCAAACTGCTAACCACCTTTTCAGTCACCTCATTTTCATTAATTGCGTCGAATCAATTTTCCTTCTACCATAGTTTCATAACAATGTCGCATATCTCAATCGACGAAATGCTGGGTCAAAATTCTTTCTTCCAATCTCATCATAGTTGTACCCTTCACATATCAACTCAGAAAAATAACGAGTATACAATCCGCAATCGTTGCATCAAAAAGAAAAAAATACAAGTAAGTAACACAGAAATAACGAGGGAATGTTACTTACTTGGAATTCTCAACCTGTTGTAGGGTTTTATTACAAGAAATAAAGGTGAGAGTGTCCAAGAATGCATAATCTGCATAGTCTCTTGAGTTTTTCCAATCAATATCATCTCTTTTTTCATAAAATCCAATACTAACCAAAAATAGAGGAATTATAACAACCAACTTCTGCACCAGTTGCACCATTGCAGCACTGTGGGCAGCCCCAATAGCACTTAGTGGATCAAAACAAAACAAACACCTACACTGTATAGAAAACACTACCAACACCCAATGACATTTAGAGGAAAAATGAATAGGGATGCAAACATAGTCCGCTTTATCCCATGGTGTATTTGCCAAAGTGTGGTGTGATCAATGTGTTGTCCTTTTATTACTAACTCAAATATCATGGATTTGATCAACTCAATTCATGAAGAATGCGTTTGTCGTCGTCACTCTATTTTGCGTTGCAATATCATACTTGCCTTTCTTAAGCAAGTAGTACATAATAACATTGACATGTTGTATTGCCAGGGGAAAAAATGAGAGAATAAATAGCATGTTAAATAAAAAAAAATAAATAATATGCACAGCTATAATGGGGGCAGCCAAGAAAATTTATTTTTAGTTAAAATACACCATAAAAGATGCAAAAAAAAAATGATTGACAGATGGGGAAAGAAGAATAAAATCACAAGAATCATGATGTTGATCAGCCATGACACCATAAAAGACACTAAGACAAAAGTCATAATCATTGCATTTTGTTCATGACTTAAAAATCAACTTAAATAAGCATAATTTAAAAAATCAAACAAAATACAACAATTCAGAAAGAAAGGAATATCTCCACAAAATCAAAAGAAATAACACATAATAACTTAGCAGGGTTAAATTTTGTAAAATTCAAGGAAAGAAGAAAAAATTCATATAATTGTAGCAAAACAATATACCATTAAAATAAACAACAATTTATAAATAAAGGAAACATTATAAAAAACCTTACCAAGTCAATCTAAGGTTGTTCGATAGTAATCATGACATAAAATCAATCCATCAGGTCAACCATCTGAACACCAAAATCAAGCGGAGAACTGATCTTGTTTGATAAAGCAATAAAGGCACAAAGTCTCCTGAATTTTTTTAAATAAATAACATAAAGAAATATAATAAATAGAAAAAAAAAGAAGCACAAACCTGCCACGTTTTTTCGAAAATCGATCACCATCTACTTCTTAAATGATTTAGCCAACTCCGAATCAACTTCAAAAATATCATAGCCGATAAAAGGATGTTTGACCCCGAATATGATCAACAACTTACCTGATTTTTACATACATAATTACTTAAGTCAATACATGGTGAATTGACAAACCGTCCAGGAAGCTTTGTTCATATCTGTTGCGTTGGTGTCACATATGACATTCTGTTTTCCAAAGCAATAATCTGGGACTCTCTAAAATCAGGTATTCGAAATCATCCAGCATGGGAGACTCGTGTGTGGATTTCGTTGGTTCAGCTGGGACTTTAAAAAGTTATTGTTAACCATGAGTTAGACGATTTTTTTTGTTAACATCAGTAAATTTTTTAGAGTAATTACTAACCTTTATTTGGCACACGGGGGTAACTGTCACTATATTGTCTCTTTCATCGTTCAATGGTAAATCAGGTATCGAGTAGTCAAAATCATTAAAATCTACATATACGTCCATTGCAGTAACACCGTGATCACTCTTTAAAAAAAATTAGAAATGATCAACATAACTGAAGAAAATCCAAACATAGTTAAAGCTAAAACAATTTAAAATATTCTATATTCATGTAAACTCGCATCCAAGCAACCCCCACCAAAAAATAATGATTTTATACATACATAAGTAAATTGACATGTAAAAAATCAAACTTTATTTGACAAAAAGATGAAAAGTGTTAACAAATTTCATAAAGTAATTTAAAATATGATTTAATAGACAAAAAGAATAATCATTTTGAAACCCTTGGTATAAAAAAATAATGCAAGACCAACAAGTTATTTTGTTACCAACTAAGCCTTATAAGCAGGGACACATTCACGTACTAACCAAATTATTATAAAGACTACCAAATTACACTCATGTTGAAAACCAATGCTACTAGAAAAACGTAACACCATATGAGGAAACTCAGTAATGAGAACCCAAAGTTTACCATTAGAGGCTTAATATGCTTATAACAAAAAAATGTGTAGAAACAAGTAAACTTACAAGTAAAAAGACAATATTTTAACTGTTAAAGAATATATAAAGTGAGAAGTAAGCTTAATAATTAGATTACCATAATAAAATACAATAGAACAGTCATATTGGATACCATGGTATTACATAAATAAGTGAACTCACAATCATACCTCAATAGTTATTATAAAGGAGTAAATTCATTAGGAATATTACTAACCAATGATGTTACCATAATAAACATACTAAAGAATTATCAATTCGATAAAATAATATACTTTATCAGATAAAATATCATATTAGTACCTTGTTCAAAACCATTATGAACACCAACAGCTAACTGACTACATAACAATCACCATAACTCAAAGAATGCCAATAAAACCCACCATGCAATTACTATACAATTGATTACACTGTTCAATATCTACAACAATATGTTTAATGAAATTCCTATATAGTATCCAACCAACATTTTTACCAAAATTTTATAAATGCATAAACAACAAAGTAAACTAATGAGTTAGCAATATAACATAATAACTAGTTGCACTGGTAAATATCACAAAAAGAATACATTTAACTTCTGAGGAGCAACAACCAACTAATTACTAACTTGTTAATTATCCTCACGGCCAACATGCCCGCCATATCTCAAACATAGTATACAAAATGAATTGGACATGTCCCAGATTTTTTTTTGCTTTATACATAACAACAACCCCATCCTAAACAATGATTTAACAATAATAAATATATAGCATTTTGCATTTCTGAAAATATCTACCTGAAAAAACAATAAGGCAAACAAATTTTCAAATGAACAATATTTGCACGAAGAATGTTCCCCGAATTATATTGCGCCAACATCAATAAAATTCAAAAAACAAAAATAATTTTTTCCCAAAAAAATTAACCTTTAATAACACACTCTATTCACGTCTATCATTAAAGAGTCAGAAAACGTACGACACACATATACATAAAATTTCTAGGATGACTTCTCATCACCAACTATTTCTTCCTTCGATCTATGACTTTGTAACAACTTAATCTCATTAAGTAAATGCTTGAAACATCCATCGACGTACACTTTTAGTTAGCCAATTTGAGTTTCAACCTTAACCTCTAAAGCTTTGAATTCATTGCGCACTTACGAAAAATCCATACACTGGATCTGAGTAACAAAAAATAAAATTAAAAACTAGAAGATCACATTTATTGATATACTGAATACCAAAAACTCCCCAACAAGCTTTTCGAAATTGCTGGTAACAATATCATCATTGCGCTCAATGCTAGCGGGTGATACATTACATTCAGCAGAACTAGAATCCTTAAGCTGCGCAACTTTAAACGCAGCCAAATCTTCCCCAGTCAAGGAAAAATCTTGAAACTTGTACTACAATTTTAGCAACAGGAGGAAAATAATTATTAATATGAATAATAGTTTAAAATATGTCAATAATAAACATATAAACTGAGAATCACCTGATTGTCATAGTGCCTAAACATTTCATTCAAGAGCTTATCAAAATACAACCTTTTGAATGAAGCATCCAGTTGAATAACCGAAGAATCTGGTGACCGCGCCAAGAAGCAATACCATCATTCACTTTGTAGCAACATTCATAAAATCATAATTGCATTGTAAATGAAAAATCACAAAACTTAACATAATTTGGAGCTTTCTTAAGCTGACGGACCAAAAAATCTCTAAAATCAAAAAATGAACGTCTAGCCCAAGGATACGTGGTGTAACGATCAGATTCCACCAACAAAAACTGATCTACCAGGTCAAAATATTTCTTCGACGGAGATGACAGAATATACATACTAATAAAGTAAATACCTACAATGTTAGACATATCCTTGGGCTTAAACTCACCAGCCTTAAATGCACTAATCAAATGGTGCTTCTCGACACCCTTTTGACATGTCATTGGAAAGTATCGCTCCACAAACTTTGATTTACCAAACAAATCAGGAGTATATTAATCAATTGTGCCACACTTAAACCCAGTGACAGTCTGAAACACTCTAAGACCAAAACGTAGTTCCTTCCCATTAAAATAAAAAACAAACACTTCACCAATGTTATTCTTATTTTTCAGATGATGGACCAGGGTTCTAATAAATTGTGCTTGCACATTAAGAGGGGGGAGATCAAATAAATACCCAAATGGGCCACTTTTAAACTTGTCAAATAAATCATACTTCGATAAAAACACTCTAACTTCGTCAAACACACTGCCATTTATATAAGAACACCAATGTGACACCTTTTCCTTAATCTGAAATGTTCCAACAAGATGTAAAAAAAATAAATTAAACTATTGACACACAAAAAAATAACAGAACCATAAAATACACACACACAAAAAAAAATACAAACTACAAAATGTACTTTTGGGTCAACTTCAGATTTCTTGGTTCTTCTCTTCAAATTGTTCTTTTTTTGGGAACCGGATGCATTGATCACTTTGCTACCACCAAATTTATAAAAAAAAAATAATTATTAAAACAATTCATTCACACATGCAAGAAAATTACACATATTAACCCAAAAAAATATACCTTCACTTTGGTTGCGGTGGACGAATTTGCACCTTTCTTCATCTTCTGTCTCTTTGACTATGGAATTTCATCCTCAAAGTCACTATCATGTGATAAATTGCTCCCGTTCATAGGCTCCTTGCCCTGGTTCTTCGAAGGATCCTTCTCTTGATTAACAACTAAACCGTCATCATTTTTTGATAGTGAAGGGGTGATGCATTTAACTCAAAAGATGGTCTAGAACAACAATGAGGACTACCATCCTTTCTTTGAAATCTTGGACTTTTTTGAGTAGGTTTGTGTAACTTCCATACTTGTTTAATAAAGAAACTACATAAATATGGAGATAATTTTAAAAATAAAAATTGGGGATTTGAAATCATTCAACCAACCGAAAGTTTTTATTTGAAAAGAATATACAAACGTTACACTAACCTGGAAAAACTTGATGAATTGTAGCCAAGAACTTTGAAGAACCATTTTCTTCAATGAATATTTTTCTTCTAGAATGGAAATAATTGGCATAGAAGGGTGACGGATGGGTGTGAGTTGCAATAAAAGAATGCATAATGTTAAAAATCAACTTTTCAATTGATTTTTGTTGAACAAAATTTTAAAAATGGAGGTGCAAACATGGGGAAATAGTGTGAGCGCGGCAGACGAGGAGCAATCATCAATCAAAGGTAATTTATATGGGTTTAATCATCCAATCAAATATTTTTTTCTGTTGGAATTGATTTTCAATGTTGGTATTTTTATAATTAAGTTGGTAGATTTGTAATTAAAAAAGCATATGTAATTTTGGGATAAAAATTTAACATTTTTGTAGATTTTCCAATTCTAAGTGAATAGATTAATTAGTTAACTGGGATTCATTCAAGTGAAGAAATTACTACACTTAATCGAGAGAGATATTTATAGTAAGAGAAGATTCATGGTTGATAGTGATTAATTTGGTATAACTATGGCTGATGTAGCAATGAGAAGGAATCTGATAATTAGAAAAATTATGACTACACTTTCTTAATCTTGAAGTCAACTCATTCTTTCAAATTGATAAATTAGATTACTCTAATATTTGCTAGAAATAATATTGTTAATACTCAAGACTAATCAATTGTTTGAATCTAATTTTTTAGCTTCGAAATCTTAATTCTTTGTAGGGTTATACTCTGAACTTAGAAACAAGATTATATTTACAACAATCACTTATCTTTTAGGATAAATTATATGTGTGATCATGCAATTATTCACATTTAAGAATGAATATTTCGAAAATGGCGATACTAGGGGTGTACAGAACCAAACCACAAACTCTATCAAACCGGCAAATCGAGTCAATCCGAAAAAAATTCGATTAGTGGGTTAGTTTGATTTGGTTCGGTATTGACGGAAAAAATTCGACTATATTTGAGTTGATTTGATTTCGATTTTAAAAAACCAACACGAGATCAAACTAACCCGACATTATATGTATATAATTTTTATTTTTTTTATATATAAAAAATATTTATTATAAGGATTTAGGGGGACAAGAATGTGGGTTTTCTCAAGCATGAACTTTATACTTTTCCATATTTTTATTATTTTGCCATTTTTATCATCTTTTAAGACTCCCTATTGCCTATTTCCCTGGTCCCCATTTTTCTCTAAAATCAAACATCTTTATTTTTCTCCAAGAGTGAACGAAAATGAGTGAGACTGTTATATCGAAAAATGGCTTTTTGAAAAGAAGAAAATTTGAAAATCAAAAATCGATTTAAACTCAATTAATGTAAGAAAATCAATTCTCGAAATTCGAAGGAAAATAGAGTCGCCACCTAATTTTAAGGATAATTAGGAAACCAATAAATATTTAAAAAGGCCTAACAGAAAAATCTTTCTAAAATTCAGAGAAAGGGTTTGGGTTCACATTTTCACTTCAAGAAGGTTTTACGCACTTGAAATGACCGCTAAATGCAAATATCAGGCGATTAGGAAGTTGACTAACTTTAAAAATATTTGATGTGCTTTACAAAGTTGACTCGTTTTGAAATTGATTAATTGTTAGACCCCGTACTCTCGT
>JAOTQR010079592.1:0-10456 GCA_025774065.1 Solanum ossicruentum
AAATTTAAGATATCCTTCAATCCCAACAATTGATCCCAATTAATAATTGACATTAAGTAATTACGGGGTTTAACACTACTCCTACTGGAGAGTCCATCTTAGCTCAAAGAATGTATAGGGGCTTCCCAGTCTCCATTTGTCATAAAACTATTATAGTTGATTTGGTGGAGTTAGATATGGTGGAGTTTGATGTCATCCCAGGCATGGATTGACTTCATGCTGGGTATGGCTCCATAGATTGCAGAACCAAAGTAGTCAAATTTCAGTTTCCTAATGAACCAGTCTTAGAGTGGAGGGGCAGCTCAGTCGTTCCTAAAAGTCAGTTTGTATCATATCGCAAAGCTAGAAAGTTAATCTCTAAGGGGTGTATATATTACCTAGTCAGAGTTTAGGATTTTCATGCCGAGGCACCAACTTTTCAGTATGTTCTCATTGTGAATAAGTTCCCAGAAATCTTTCCTGAGGATCTTTCCTAAGTCCCTCCTAATAGGGAGATAGACTTTGGGATAGATACTTTTCTACTCAACCTATCACTATTCCCCCATACCATATGGCTCCTTCAGAGCTAAAAGAGTTAAAGTTACAACTGAAAGATCTCTTAGATAAGGGTTTCATTTGACCAAGCGTTTCACCTTGGGGCGCTCCAGTTCTTTTCGTGCATAAGAAGGACGGTTCTCTTTGGATGTGCATAGATTACCATCAAATGAACCAGGTTACCATTAAGAACAAGTATCTTCTTCCCAGAATTGATGACTTATTCGACCAACTTCAGGGTGCTACCTATTTTTCTAAGATAGATCCTAGATCTAGGTATCATCAACTTAAAGTTAGAGAGAAATACATTCATAAGACAACTTTTAGAACCCGATATGGTCATTATGACTTTTTGGTCATGTCCTTCGGACTGATGAATGCACCAGCAACATTCATGGATCTTATGAATAGGGTATTGAGGTCATACCTAGATATTTTTGTTATCGTGTTCATAGATGATATTCTTATTCACTCCCGTAGTAAGGAGGAACATGCAGACTATCTTAGAGTTGTCCTTCATACCCTTAAGGACCAATAACTCTTTGCTAAATTTTTTAAATGTGTGTTTTTGTTGGCATTTGTGGCGTTTCTAGGGCACATTGTGTCTGGTGAGGGCATTCAGGTTGATTCCCAAAAGATTGAGGCAGTAAAGAATTTGCCAAGGCCTACAACTTCCACAGAGATAAAGACTTTCTTGGGCTTGGCAGGGTAGTACAGATGGTTTGTAAGGGGTTTTCTTCTATTTCATCTCCCTTGACTAAGCTGACTCAGAAAAAGACTAAGTTTGAATAATTAGAAGCTTGTGAGAAGAGTTTCCAAGAGTTGAAGACTAGGCTGACTACAGCCCCAGTCTTATCCCTACCAGATGGAGTTGATGATTTCGTGGTTTATTATGATGCTTCAAGAGTTGGCTTGGGTTGTGTGTTAATGCAGAGAGGCAGGGTGATAGCATATGCCTCCAGACAACTTAAGATTCTTGAAAGGAATTACCTGACTCATGATCTTGAGTTTGCTGCGGTGGTGTTTTCCTTGAAGATCTGGAGACACTATCTATATAGTGGGCACGTGGATCTATTCATAGACCACAAGAGTTTGCAGTATGTGTTTGGCCAGAAGGAACTGAATTTGAGACAGAGGAGATGGTTGGAGCTGCTGAGAGACTATGATATGAGTATCCTTTATCATCCAGGTAAAGCTAATGTGGTTGTTAATGCTCTTAGCAGGGTGACCATGGGGAGCACAACCCATGTGGAGGATGAAAAGAAAGAGTTAGCTAAGGAGGTTCAGACTAGCCCGTTTGGGGGTGCAAATTGAAGATTCTGATTAAGGTGGAGCTATTGTCAGAAATGGGTCAGAGTCATCGTTGGTGGTAGAAGTGAAAGAAAAGCAAGACAAGGATCCCATTCTCCTCCAGTTGAAGGAAGAGTTCAAAAACAGAAAGTATTAGTACTGTCAAAAGGGGGAGATGGTGTCCTGAGATACCGAGGTAGGTTGTGTGTGCCAAACTTTGACGGTCTTATAGAAAGGATCTTGGCTGAGGCTCATAATGTTAGATAATCTTTCCACCCTGATAGAATAAAGATGTATAGAGATTTCTGAGAAGTCTATTGGTGGGGTAGTATGAAGAAGGACATTACAGGGTTCGTGTCTAGATGCCCAAACTACCAACAAGTTAAGGTCGAGCACCAAATACCTTGTGGTGTAGCCCAGAACATAGAGATTCTGGAATGAAAATGGGAGATGATTAATATGGACTTCGTAACAGGCTTACCTCGATTCTATAGACAGCATAATTCGATATGGGTCATAGTAGATAGAATGACCAAGTCAACTCACTTCCTACCTGTCAGGATGACTGATACAACTGAGGACTATGCCAGACTCTATCTTAAGGAGATTGTTAGGATATACGGGGTCCCTATATCCATTATTTCAAATAGAGAAGCTCAGTTTACAACACAATTTTGGAAATCCTTTTAGAAGGGGCTTGGTACGAAGGTGAATCTTAGTACAACTTTCCATCCACAGATAAACGGGCAAGCAGAGCAAAGTATACAAACCTTGGAAGATATGCTGAGGGCTTGTGTGATAGACTTTAAAGGTAACTGGGATGATCATTTACCTTTGATTGAATTCTCTTATAATAATAGTTCTCAGGCCAACATACAGATGGCACCATACGAAGCTCTTTATGGAAAAAGGTGTACATCACCCATAAAATGGTTTGAAATTAGTGAAGCAGTGATGATAGGACCTAATCTAGTCTATCATGCTATGGAAAAAGTGAAGGTTATCCAGGAGAGGCTCAAGATAGCTCAGAGCAGACAAAAGCCTTACATAGATGTTAGAAGAAGAGATTTGGAGTTTGAGATAGGCAATTGGGTGTACTTAAAGGTATCTCCAATGAAGGGAGTTATGAGACTCGGGAAGAAGGGGAAGCTCAGCCCACGATATGTTGGGCCATATCAGATTCTGAGAAGAGTGGGTAACATTTCTTACGAGATGGAGTTACCAGCAGAGTTAAGTGTTATATATCTGGTGTTTCATATTTGCATGCTTAAGAAGTGCTTGGGAGATCCCCCTCTAGTTTTCCTGGTTGAAAGTGTTGGGATTAAGGACAACTTGTCTTATGAAGAGATTTCAGTGCAAATATTTGACTGGCAAGTTCGTAAATTGAGGACCAAGGAGATTGCTTCGGTGAAGGTTCTGTGGAGGAACCAATTCATGGAGGAAGCCACATGGGAGGCTGAGGAAGATATGAAGGCCAAGTATCCACACTTGTTCGTTGGCCTAAATGGGGATCTTGAAGGTAAACATTCATCTTTTCACCTTGAAGATTTATATTTATTATGTTGGGAAATCTTGTGGTTTGAGCTAGCTTTATTCGTATCATTATCATTCGAATACAAATGATCCCAAGGGAGAGATATTGTAACACCTCATGGAATGAAGAAAATACCCCTAGAATTGACCTTACGCGTAATGTGTCTTCCTTTGCTCTGTTTGCAAATTCGAGATCAGATTTGTGATCAGTGCGAAAAATTGAGTCGAAAAATATCCTGAACTTGACAAAAACTCTAAAAAACATGAATTATTTTTTCCCAAAAAAGTTCAAAAATAGTGAGGGTTCATGTACTTTCCACAACGTGGAGAAAACGCGGAGTTACACTCAGTGTTTTTCTGGAATTTTGACAAAAAGCTGACTTTTGCCAAAATCTGATTGCTAACACCAGTGCGCGACGCGCACTAGTATAAATCAGACCCATTTTTTCTTTTTATGGGGAGGGGTAAAATCAACCTTTCCATACCCCATATCCTAATCTAAGTCAGTTTTAAGTTGATTCAAGTTCAAAAAAGAGTATTTTCACATTCATACGTTAAGAGCAAGAAACCCTTCCTAGAACTTCAAGCGTATAATTCAAGAACATTGGGGCATTCAAGATCATTCTTCCAGTCTTCCATGAAACCATTCCAAGGTATGTAAGGTCACTCTAAAATTATTATTTTAGAATATTTTAGAAAGTATCAATTTAGTTTTCATCCCAGAAGTAAGTGCAAGTCTTGATTGAAGTTACATTCATATAAATCCTGTAAAGTTAGTGAATTCTTTACGTATGCATAGATTTTTGATAAAGATTGATGATTCTTGATTCTTTAATTGTTATTTGAATTATTTATTTCAAGATTTAAAGTTATAGAAGATTTCCTGTGAATTTCATATGGGTTTTCATGAACACCCAAGAAGCTTATAATTTAAGACAAATTAAAGAATCCTTTTCTTGAATCATTCTTGCATTTTAGCTGAGTACATTATATATTAAAGAATGATTTTCTTGAAGGTTTCTTAGTACTTTAGTTGAGAAATCTAGTATGTTTGGAAGTACATAAAAGATACTAGTTTCAGTAACATTAAAGATTTTAGTTGAGAAAGCTAAGTAGTAAGCTAGGCTAAGTACCCAAAAAAAGCCAGATTTCAAGAGTTTATGATCATTTAAGTATGAGCTATATAAAGTATTTTGGGAGTAGTATTGAACATCGATATGGGTGAGAGTAGAATAAATTACTCAAACTCATAAACTATGTAGCCAGCATAGGATAGGATTGTACTACAGTACCTTCCTCATAAACCACTGAGATGACCCAGTTTTGGGATGGATCCACTCCCCTAGTTATTTGTCCCCTACCCCAACAAAGTACAGGACGGCTCTGGCAGCATGAGCAAGACATTGTATCACCACAAAGCTCATAGTGGTAGTTGTCGGTTAGAGAAACTCCCTAAGCTAAGAAACTAAGGTTTACTTATCAGTTTTTAACATGTTATTTTTAGCATGCAAGTCTTATGATTATTATTGTTTCACTTATGTATCATGATTATGCCTTTTGAGATGCATTATGATATCTCTATTAAATGTTTTGGCCATTTTATATACCGTACATTCCACGTACTGATGTCCTTAGGACCTGCATCATAAACATCATTTTATGATGCAGACACAGGTGATAGATTTCCTCAGCAGCCACTTCATTGAGAACCTGACAGCTATCAGTTTTGGTGAGGCCTCTTCTCAGTCCGAGGCTCTATGGATTATGTTATTTCCTTTCAATTTTATCTCAGTTCTAGCTACTTGGGGCTTGTCTCTGTAGTCTTTTTAGATAGTTTAGTAGAGGTTCCATAGACCATGTATTAGTATTTCAGTTTCTAGTTCATTCAAATATTTCTTAAAAGTTTTGTGTTCAGCTTATGCAGATAGTTTTAGATCATCTTATTGCTTTTATGGCTTTTTCCACTATTATAAGCCTTCGCTAAGTAAGCAGCCAGGCCAAGTGGTTCTCTTGGAACCAGAGTGGTTATCGAGTGTCGGCCACATCCAGGGTATAGGCTCAGGGTGTGACATCCAATTGGACGTCAGTACATGGAATATACTAGTATATAAAATAGCTCAAGAAAGTAAAGCTCAACTCACTCATCTCGACTCAATAACTCAGGCTCAGCTCAGTACATGCATATTTAAAGTAAATCATGCTTTTAAAAGTAAACTCAGTAGGATTAGACTCAATTTAAAATGCCATGCTAAGTCAAGTTTCTTAGGAGTTTCTCTAAACTGACATCCACATCCCATCAAACTATCTTTGGATCCATAGTAAATGTCCACTTCGGGATAAGAGTAGCCAGTACAAGTTATAGTGACTATCATATGCTGGCAACATAGTTCTGTGGGTTAAAGTAGAGGTATACTCGCTCCGATCCCTGCTCGGTGCTCGATACTCCCCCAAAGACTAAAACATGGTCAACTCATCAATCAACTCTATCCTCAATACTCAATAAATCAACTCAAACCTCGATGCTTAATCAATCAATCCAAATCTCAATGCTCAGCTCAACTCAGTTTCTCATCAACTCAATTGATCAATGCAAACAATCAAACTTGACTCAAACTCAAATGTTTATTTAGACTCACTCAAATACTTCATCATGTAATGCAAGCAAGATGCTTATGTGTAGTGACATATGTGACACAATGCAATATGCTCCTCGTACTCATTAATGCTCATATTACTCAACTTAGATACTCAACCTCAACCTCAACTCATTAACATGCATAAAATGTCATAAAATCATGCAATTTAAGGTGCATGCTATCAAGTATGAAACTCTAACTCCATGTCACATAGAAATCATATAATTCAGCAAATCTATAAATTATTAAGACAATTTGTAATAAATGAAATATTTCAATAATAAGATGGTGAAATTTCTCAAATCTTAACTCCTCTTTCCAAATCTTGACTCAAGAAGATGAAGAGGCATGTGGAAGAAGGTAGTCCACACTTTAGTTAGCCTTATATACCAGGGAATAGAAGGGACAATCAATCTTCCTTGCACTTGAATTGAAAACCGTAACTCCTCTTTTCTCCTCTAGTGCTCTCAAGAACTCTCAAGTATGAAGAATGGTGAATAATGGCTTAGGGTTTGTCTTAAGGCTTTATTCAAGCCTAAAACGACCCAGAGTTTAATGGAATAGGGTTTAGAATGGACAAAAATGCCCCTTATTAAAACTGTCGCTGGGGTCTACGAGACCCTATCTACGAGTCATACACAACCTCTCGTAAATGAAGGACATAACAATCTGAGTTCCTGGAAATTGGTACGAGACCTCATTCTACGAGTCATAGACAACCTTTTGTGAATAAGAGGATCCGAAATTGAACTTATTGGAATTTGCTATGAAACCCCTCTTTATGAGTCCTAAAGGGTTCTACGAGTTGTAAACTCCTCTCGTAAGCTCAAGGGTCTTGAAACTTGAGTTATTAGAATTTACTACAAAACCTATTCTATGAGTCATAAACCCCTCTACGAGCCATATTGAGCCTCATAAACCTTTGTCTGCAACTTTTTCTCAGCATCTCTTGTACTTTTACATCCAAACCAGGTAGAAGGAAATTAGCGAGTGTTACAACATGTGAGGATAGAATTATGCGTCATCACAATATTGGGCCTATATCAAGTGTAACGACCCATTTTCCTTCCAAGATATGTAATTCAACTTTCGAAACCTATGCACCTACTTATAAGACCAAGAAATAATCAGGGTTGACACACAACATGCAATGATATGCAAGAGCAGAGTCCAAAAAAGGACCCAGACGAATAATTTTATGCAAGAAAATAATAATAAGAATTAGCACTCCAAATGTGTATTACTTTGATTTTAAACAGAACAAAAGTCTTTTAATCATGTTAATTAATCTTGAAGTGGCCCAAATGGTAAATAGTGAGCACTTGAGCATGATAGAGTGCAAGCTACATGATTAGTTAAAACTAAAGCAAAAAAAAAAAAAATACTGCTAAATATAGAAGGAGTACTTTAATGTTTCAATATAATTTTAATTACTCGTTTTCTTTTTAAATTTACTATATTGCCTACTTTTATCAACAAAATATTTGATAATCAATTTTTTTTGTGAATTTTAAAGTCTTAAATATTAGAAAAATAATAATATTTCTCCTTTATCCTTCATAGCATAGACAATTGTTTAAACAGAATAGTCATAAATCAAGAGTGAATATAAATATAAAGAAATTCTAATTCCAAAGTGAATCTTGAAACTAAATAAACAAATGATAAAATAATAATTATCACGTCCAAAGTTGCGTTAACGAAGACTGACACCCATTGCCAATAAGGTCCAGGAGAACCAACCTATATCTATGCGCTTTCTACACATATTATAAATGATTTCTACATTCAATATGCCTTTAATAAACTAAACAGTGATAACAAGCCAAAAAGGAAATGCATATGGCTAGGTCATTGGGGCCACAGTGTTTAAAGTATGAGACAAAACCACACTTTAATTTACATAGTCTACAAAGCCTTTAGATAAAGAAAAGTATCTGATAAGGATTGGGACAGGCCCCGCCTCAACTAACTGTACAATACAAAAATATAAGCTCTAGAAGCACAAAGTTCCGAAGCAACCCAGAGCTTGGTAACAATAGTTGGATATCTTGTACTCCTACTGGGGAGATCTACTAGCACTTGTACCTGTATCATGAAATGCAGGACCCCCGTAAGGGACTTCATTACAAGATAATGTACTGAATATGTAAGGCAGTAAATACTATATACGAAGTAACAACTCAAATGAAACTATGCACTGGTATAGGATAAGACACCACCTTTAGTTATACTGTGGGATCATGTACTTTATGTTCTTTATATTACTTTACCTTTACTGTATAATCTCTACACGACATGTGATACAACTGACCAACTGATCAGTGGTAAATCTATATTGGGATCGACCTTGGCTAGGCTTTTCGTTTAATCCCTTGGGCTACCCCCATGATAGGATCGACCCTAGCTAGGTGATTCTTCCACCCCTCGGGTTACCAGCTATCAATAAGCAATATACTTTACTTTATCTTTTAATTACCTTTGAGATGATTCTTTTGGTGGTTGTAATATTGGAGCTGTAGGGCTGTATATGTAGCATGTGACATGAAGATAATCATACAAGACAATATGACAATGAAAATACTACGTTACATAAATAATGAAATGCGTATGAGATGAAACAACTTGTGAGCTTTATTTAGTAATAAGAACCCATATAACTTGGTATCCACGTATGTATGCAGATTTGAAGGTGACTATGTATGGGAGAATATGAAAATGTTAAAGAGCGGAGACATGGTTAGTAGTTGTGTCAGAGTTGGTAAGTGTCTTTATGTGCCAAGGAGGGATCTATGTTTCATGCCAAATAATATGCACACAAGTAGCCTGACATACCTCGCTGTACGACCTCGCTATTACCTCAAGATAACCTTCCCTTCATCCAAATATTTATCTACAATATAGTAGGTGATAAAACTAGCATTATCATCCCATAGATACATCTTGGCAGCCCAATCTCATAAAAGAAAATAACATACGGGCAGCATGCGTATAATTGTAAGGCCGAGCATATTCTTTCAACCTTTCCGCCTCTAATCGTATTTTCTAATATACATTCTCATATACATATAATGTGCAAATTGTTTTAGTGCCATAACAGTCTTATAACCGCCCAACAAAGCACAACACATAACAATTCTATGCAATATACAATTACGCGGCATAACATCATATCCCTTCGTTATATTTTGACGTCGACAATTCCAAACTTGTTCCAACTATAACCAAACTGTCCCCAACATACATACACATAAAACCAGTCTGAAAATAGTTCAAAAATAGTCCTCAAAATAGGTGGAGGACGTTAGACCATAGTCCTCAATCAATCAGCCCACAAGTTCCTATTACGAGCACAATTACGATATCACACAAGAACTCACTTTTGCAGACTGTAAAAATCGTGCAGCAGCCTTTGTACATCATTATAGAACTAATACTCATTTATAACAATAGCCTCCCTTCATAATCAATCCAACCAAAAAGAGAAAAGCTTCCAAATAAATAAGAAAAATGTACAATAACTTTTGGAATACATGTTGTCCAACAATTTCAGCAAGCATAAATAGCATATATTTCTTGTTTGTCATGGAATAAGTGTAACAAATAAATGGATATTTCCACTTACCTTAGCCTTCAAGATTCAGGTTTCCTTCAAGAACCCTAGAGGGTTGTATTGGCTGCCTTGTAAAGTGAATTAAAGAGAAAACAAGACTCTTTAGGAAAGCTGAAAAATTGTTTCATGTGAAATGACTTAAGAGGCTGTTTTTGAGTCATTTTAGAGGGTCTCTTTGGACGACTTTCTCTTGAACTTTTGACCACATATTAGTACATATTAAAAAGCTAGTGATGCAGCAGCTTGGCCCTCACACTTTGTCCTAAATGGTTCTCAAAGTTGATGGGCCTTAGCTGCCCATTTTCTTGATTTCTTTTTATTTAGTTTGGACCCAATTAGTCAAGTGGGTTGTGATGTACTTGGGCCCTTTTGTTATTCATCTTGGGCTGTAAGTATTTTTCACGACCCAAAAATGGGCATGATGTCACTCGTCTTATCCCACCAAGACAAGTCAGCCTACAACCCGACTATAACATTAAAAATGCGAAATTATAATAAAAATGAAAGTTCAATTATGAATAATAAGTCAACTTAATAAAAAAATCCTCCAACACTTGGTTGTCACGTGCACAAGCTTCTAATGCATTATAATAGATTTGAAAGAAAATACAAGTATCAAATGATATTGTCTCTAGAATAGAACAAAATCATAAATAGGAGTGAAAGTCAGTTGGGATGACAAATAGCTACCTCTCACAATCTCCACAGGAAGCCTCGGACAATGAAAGTAGAGAGTATCAGTTAGGGCTCGCAACCTACAAAATTATTGTAGTAAGGGGTGAGTACCAAACACACGGTACTCAGCAAGTGAACTACTAAACACAAAATTAAGTAATATAGAATACAGGTA
>JAOTQR010079594.1:0-10454 GCA_025774065.1 Solanum ossicruentum
GTGCCATTTTGGACTCGTCACCGGTTTCCAGGCTGGTTATTATCGTGCTTATGTATAACTAGATGTATATATGTATATATATATATATATATATATTTCGAAGTAGGTTGGACACGGCGGGTCGGTTTGCCCATGGGCCGACTTTGCTTAGTTAGAGACATAAGGAGCTGGGCTTGGGATATGTTGGCATCATGACGTGTGGGTGCTGGGCCCCTTTTCCCTGGCTCAGGTGAGTGCTTGGACTCCTTTTTCCTCGGCTCACTTATCAGGCATGATGACCTCTACATCTTACGATACGTGAGTGCTGGGACTCCTTTTTCCTCGGCTCACCTATCCTTTGACGTGAGTGTGTCGCACCATCGCCTCGGCTCACCTATATTACAGTGGGGACTTGTGTTAGAGATTTTCGGAGATTTGAAAATTTTCGGAGATTTGAAACTTTTGGTGTTATGTTGTGGTATGGCGCGAGTTTGGAGGTCGCCATCGTTCCCGTCCGATATGCATTATTTTGATATTTTAATTAAAGAACTATCTTGATGTTTGCACACAGGTTTGACTCATATAGTTTATTTGGATTATTACTCTCATTTATGTTTCGTACTTTCCGCTTTACATATTCGGTACGTATTTCGTACTGACCCCCTTCCTTCGGGGGCTACGTTCATGCCCGCAGGTACCGAGTACAGGTTAGAGAGCCCTCTTCTTATGATCTCTGTCCACCGTTGAAGTGTTCCCCTTGTCTCAGGAGCAGACTTCTGGTATTTACATGTACACTTATTTTCGGTATTATGCATTTATGTATATTCGAGGGTATGACGGGGCCCTGTCCCATCCTATGATGCAGTTCGTATGTATAGAGGTCTGTGGATACATATGAGTGTGGGATATTACCTGTGATATTATCATGTATATATGGTACTTTTGTTGGGTGGTTCTACCGCAGCGGTGACCTTGTCGGCCCACATATATATATGTATATATGTGTATAGATGGTTGTGATCTACTGGGATTGCTATTTGCAGGTGTGGTTAGTCAGTAAAACAGAGGAAACCCTGCCGAAATTTCGATAAATTCCTTAGCTAATATAACTGTGAATCCGATTTGGTGTTATTTGGGTGCCCAATCGGCACGAATCACGACCCCTGGGTTGGGTCGTGACAAATTGATACATCTTTAGGTATAATATATAAAATTTAATAAATAATGCATTTAAGATTTCTTATTATTAATTTCAATATGTACCAGTAGATTTTTATTAGAATTTAACAAAATATTAAGTTAACTAGAAAAAAGCAAAAACATAAATAATAAATTTTTCATCTCATTAATTAATCAATTCTGTTTTTCATAAATAAAAAGTTTTGAAACTGACAGGAGTCCCCTAATTTTCTCATAATTAGTTGATACCCGTTCCATAAACTCTCTTACATTTATGTCTCCTTATATTAACTTCTTTGAAAATTCATAAATTCTAAGAGTATTATACATAATATCATTCTCCCTCTCATTTTTCAAAATTTCATTACTTAATTGAGTCCACTCTAGTATGTAAATCGATTTATATACCATATGATATAGTCATTCCATACAAATCTCTCTCTCGCACGCACACACGCACGCACGTGCGGCATGAGAGGATACACGTAAATAAATTTATATTTTATACAAAATTCATACACTAATATAATTTTGTGTATAACGTGGTATAAAAAAATTACACGAGACACTTCGTATACCATATTATATATCTAATACAAAACATACATATATATAACCTGGAATAAAAAGTATTAAGTAAAATAGTGTGTATATCACATTATATAACAATTTTATATACTAATACACATTATGTATAATATGATATAAAAAAAATAAATAAATAAATCTGTTTGTATACCATATTATATAGTGTTTCCATACGATGCATAGCTGAACAAAATAGATATTCACAAAAATTAAATTCATATGTCAGTAATAAAAGAATCTACAATTGCTGCACCATTTGCTTGTTGTATATAGTTGCTATTGTTGCCTCACTATTTCCTCGCTAGGCATTTGTTGCTTCAGTTATTTGATTGGTCGTAGTACCACTATTAATCTTTTCTTTTCTTTTCTTTGTTTCATGTAATCTCAGGAGCACATTTGGAGTTGCGATATGAATCCGCCTCTGTTTAAATAAGAGAAATAATCAATACATACATTACTTTGCTCAAGTCTAGAGCAATTTGCTCATTCCAAAAGAAATCTAGCAGTTCCTCCTCCTTTCACAACTTTATTTATGTATTTTTTATGCATACATATCTTTAGACCAATTGGTATGTTAGCTTACACTTATATTTATGTTTCTCTTTTATTTGTGTTTGCTTGTGGGATTCCAATGCGTATGTTATTGTTGTTGCTTTTGTTTGTGTTTGGACTTGTGCAAACCGATTAAGAATGATAGTTAAGACATAGTTGCTCACCTCTTCATTTAGATATTGGGTTTAATGTAGTTATTTGACATAGATAGTACTTTCTAATGAAATTTTCTTTTTACTTAATATTTTGATTTGTAAAAGCATAACCTTTTTTTAAAAAGAGAAGTGGAAATTAGGAATGACTTTCCTTAAATATATGTGTAGTTTTTTAAAAAAAAAATTGACAACCTATGGCTAAAAAGGGTAACTTCTCTATTAGGTTACAAAAGTGGATTTTTAAGGTAACGTAATATAATTTTTTTGAGAACTTTAAAAACAAAACAATTTGAGTATCACATAATCATATTCAATATCTCAAATCCAGTCCCAAAAGGTTAGTCGAACCTACCTTGATGGTGAAACCGCACTCAAATCAAACTTTCAAACAATCAAAACCTAAAAAATGAGCTCGGATCAATCAAGCACTATCAAGAATAGATCACACACGTCAAAACATGAATTTTGATACTTGACACGAATTGGATCCAAGGGCAAAATGGTTAAAATTAAGACTAAAAATCAAGGTTCACGGATTTAAAATTAAACTAGAAATTATGATTCTACACGAGAAAAGGAGTTTGTCAGTTTAAATTTCGCTGAAATTGAGATCAGATTGAATAAGAAATCATCAACTAAAGTTCCCAAACATAGACATGAAAAATTCAATTTTAAACATTCAAAATCATGTAATTCAAGACAAAATCAAAAGAAAAGTAATGAAAATTACTAATTTCGAGGTTAGAAACCGTTACCCAAAAGTTTCCCATAAAAATCCTTGAAGAAATAGTCCAACATCAAACTTGAAGAGTCAAAAAGAAGGAAAGGGGTATTTTCACGATTAAAACTGTTCAGGCACGAAGACTCTCTGTGAGTTTGGAGATTAAGAAAGTGCAGACATTCACGACTGCGGGGATGGGACCTATGAACGTAGAGGAAAACAACTCTGAGCTCCACAAACTGGTGATCCGGGAACGTGAAGGTCAGATTACATAGACCTTCGAGAACGCTATCCCTTATATCGCGAATGTGGAGTACAAGGGGGATGCACTGGATCAGAAAAATCAGCTATTGCAAAATTCTCAAAACAGACCCTCGAAAGTTCATTTGAAACCCAATTCATACTAATCATACATGTATCCCTATCAGAAACAATAATCTGGACTCAATGAAATTTTTCATAATTTGTTTTCAGGGTCTCCTTGAAATAATTCCCGATAAGGCTCGTTATAACTCAAATTACTCAAACTGCCCTAAAAATTTTAAAAATTACAACAAGTTCATTTCTAGCATTAGTTTCATTATCCAGAACCACTAGAACTGTCGAAATTTTGTTTAGATTTTTCGAACTCCGAATGTTGACCAAAGTCAAACTTAGGCTCCGGAATTAACTGAAAATGTGACTTTTGATTTGAAATCTTTGTTTTAACTCCAAATTCAGTCCTACACTTCTCTTTGACCAAATTCAACGTTACGAAGATAATGAAATTGATAAATTTCCATTCTGACATCCGAAACTCTGAATGGTACAAAAACTTACTTTTTCAACAATTTAAACTTCTTAAAGTGCCAAAACTCACATGTTTTACTTTAAAAAAAATAAGAGCTCAGTTCTAACAACAGTTAGTCAATAATAGGCCCAAAGCAACTTAAAAAAGGGCAAAATAATAACTTTACAGATAAGCTAAAAAATAAGTAGCAAGGTCATTACAATTATTTTCTAGCGTATCAGGTTAAAACATGAATCATATGCGATTTTTATTATTTATTTAAGAAGAGTGTTTAATTTAGACGAATCTGATTAGGCAATACAATGAATAAGTATTTAATGATTTTACTTTGGGATTGTTAACAATAACAGTAGATATGAGTCAATAGGTTAATATCAAGGATATTTTTGACCCAAAAGATTGATGTTGGGGGTATTTGGGCATCAAAAGGGGAATGAAGAGTAGTTTTGTACCAATTCAAATACTTACACAATATTTTAGGCCCTTCTTCCTAAAAATTAAAATAGTCAATCAACTAATAAGATAATTAGATTTTTTGTAAATTATAATAGTTCATTTGTATAATGTAACAAAATAATATTTTCACATTACAATATTTAATTAATTTTTCATGCTTTCGTGTATTTTAAAAATAAGAAATAAAAATCCACTAAGCATTACTTAATTGGTGACATCTTATTAATAATACTATTATTTTATTAAAGTAATTAAGTACTTGTAAATAATAAAAGAACTAATGTCAACTTTTTTTTAGTTATAATTTTTTGGTGCAGTGCACCACTTCATTAATTAATAAAATATAAAAACAAAGTAGACATGCGATTTCACTAGTGTATCTATACTGGCTAGAATCTTCCTTCATACTTTTTCACTTTCCCAAAATGCCTTTTCCACTTCCTTCTTCGTTGATTCCGCCATGGAAGCTGAAGCTCCAATTGTTGCTTCTTGTTGCAATGTTACTCCTATTTCTCGATGTACTCCTTGGAATTTGTCTGGATCTGGCATCTTCTCCTTCACCGCCTTGTTTTTCCTCCTTGGACCTTTTTTAGCTGTTACTCTCCAAGTCTGCATGTCTAAGGTTTCTTCGATTCTTGTTGCAGATGTTTGGACAACTTCATCCCCTAAATTTGCAACTCAAATTCTATCAGATGCATCGATTTCTGTTTAAAACGATCCATGTAATGGTTTGTCAAGTGTATGTCTTGTTACCCTTACATCCTCTTTTTGTTCAAATCATTGCATGTGTTGCTTGATTTGTGCTGGTGAACTTGTTGGGTAGACACTATATTTGTTCAAATTCTTGCACTTTTTTTTTTTTTTTTATAATTTTAATTAATAGTGATTTTATGAAATATCTAATTTTTAAAAATATTAGCTTTAATTGTTTTAGGACTCAATTTTTATTTTATAGTGCAAGAAAATGATATAAGAATCTAATTTTTTTTTTTGCAAACCAAAAAAAGGGACAAATTTGTATATAAAATTTGTCCATACAAAAGTATCGACACAGAAGAAAAAATGTTGCCGCTAAAATACTCCACCTCCCTAAAATATAGACTTATACTAGCGTCATTATTTAGTTTTTTCCTCCAACTGTTGTCCATGTTCACAGTTCATGTAAAATTCCCAAATACAATCACCTGCAATTCATCTACCACACTTAGATTCCCAGTTCCACAATCCTTTTGGTTAAAAGTATGTATTCTTTATCAAGTTTATTGTTTTCTTTTTGTTTGATTGGATTAATTGTAAGCTTTTGATATGCTTTATTTGCTTAGTTGTATAATATTTATATAGTATGTGCTTGAAGGGTTATAGATTAAATAAGATCCAATATGCACTTTTGTTTTGAATTTCCTTGATATATGGCGATTTCCCTTAGATAACTTTGAAATTGGTTGAAGAGTTTTCTTTGGTCTACTTGAGCTTCCTGTTGTGTAATTTTGTTTTTTCATGAGTGTGTTTTCTTTTCAGTTGCGTGTTTTCAAAAATAAACACTTTTAGTAGAAGAACGTCAAACCTCTTTTCTGCATTTCTTTTGTCTTAATTATTGCTAGTGAAGAAATTTAAAATTACAAAAAATGTTGTTTAGATATACATCTCTCATACCTGCTGTAAAATATAGAGAGTTTCAGTCCAAAGCTCAAAAGATAACATTCATCTCTATTCCATTTTCTGTTATACTGTAAATCTTTGTTTTAATTCTCTATGTCTTTTGTTTCACTGTTACCTTTCTCACATTATCAGAAAAGAAGGCTTATATGTAAAATGACTTTAAATCAGCAATGGATGTATAAAAGAATAACCAAAGGTCTGTACGATCCTAAATTTATAAAGGGTGTACAACAATTTTTTGAATTTGCTATGAGTCATCCTGAAAGGAGGGATGGTGAGAAACTAAGGTGTCCATGTAATCGAAAGAAATGTCAGAATAGAAGCTTTGAAAATGTTCATACTGTCCATGGGCATTTATTAAGCAACGATTTTATACCGGGGTATCATGTATGGTACCTGCATGGAGAAAATGATGTTGCGAGAAATATGGATCAAGATGAAAGGATACAAAATTGGGATTATACTATGAATAACCTACCAGTGATTGCTAGTGCATTTGATGATCCTGGACCAACTACGTCATATCATAGAATGGTTCATGATGTTGCTGGTCCTGCATTTGTTTCAAATGATATGGAAGAATCACCTAATCCTGATGCACAAAATTTTTATGAGATGATTGATTCTGCAAATCAAGAAGCATGGCCCGGTTGTGAAACACGTTCAAAATTATCAGCTACTGCACATCACTTACACATCAAGACTGAGCACCATCTCTCTGAGAGAGGTTTTGATGACATTTGCCAATATGTGAATGAGATGATTCCACCTAATAATGTAATACCAAAGAATTTCTATGAAACTAAAAGGTTAATGAGGGGAATGAATCTGCCAGTTGAAAAAATTTATACTTGTGTCAACGCCTGCATGATTTACTGGGGCGAGGATAGTGAACTTGTAAATTGCAAGTTTTGTAGTCATCCCAGGTACAAGTCTACTGGTTAAAGATTTGTTTCAAAAAAAAAGTTTGTACCATTCAAACAGATGTATTACTTTCCTATTACTCCACGGCTGCAACGATTGTATGCTTCCGAAGCAACTGCTTCTCACATGAGATGGCACGCTGAGCATGAAGTTGAGGAAGGTGTGATGCGTCACTATTCAGATGCACCCGCATGGAAGCACTTTGATAAGATGCATCCATCTTTTTCAGAGGAAAGTCGTAATGTTAGATTGGGCCTATGCACAAATGGATTTCAACCATTTGGACAAACAGGAAAACAATATTCATCATGGCCAATTATTGTGACACCCTACAACTTGCCTCCTTGGATGTGCATGAAAGACCCCTATTTATTTTTGTCAGTTATTGTTCCCGGGCCAAAGAATCCTAAGCAGTAGATAAATGTTTTCTTGCAGCCTTTGATTGCCAAATTAAAGAGTCTGTGGAATATACACATATGATATCTCTAAGAAGCAAAATTTTAAAATACGAGCTGCTTAGATGTGGACGATTAGTGACTTCCCTGCATATTCGATGTTGTCTGGATGGAGTACGATAGGCAAGCTAACATGTCCATATTGTATGGAGAATTCTGATGCTTTTACTTTGACAAAAAGGGGTAAGCAGTCCTGGTTTGACAGTCACCATAAGTTCCTACCACTCAATCATCCATATAGAAAAGATAAGAGCTCATTTAGAAAGAACAGAGTAGTAACTACACAGCCTCCTCCATTACGGTCAGCTGAAGATGTTTTAAAGGAGATAGAAGAATTAGGACTTAAAAAGGTAACAGAACTTGGCGTTGATATTATTACTTATCGGATTAGTAAGTTTTCTGGTTCGAAAAAGAGAAGCGTATTTTGGGATTTGTCATACTGGAGTACCAATCTCATTGACATAATCTAGATATAATGCACATTGAGAAGAACTTCTTTGAGAATGTGTTCACCACAGTGTTGGATGTCGATGATAAAACAAAAGATAATCTCAAATCTAGAGAAGACTTGAAGGAATTCTGTCGATGCCCTAAATTACATGTTGTTGATGGCAAATACCTGAAAGCTATTTACACATTAAAAGAGGAGTCGAAAAAATTATTGTGTGAATGGGTGAAAAATTTGAAATTTCCTGATGGATATGTCTCAAATATGGAAGGTGTGTGGACATGAAAAAACACAAGTTATTTGGTATGAAAAGCCACGATTGTCACGTATTCATGCAAAGATTGATACCTGTAGCATTCCGTGAGCTACTACCAAAAAAGGTATGCAAAGCACTTACTAAGATGAGCCTTTTTTTTTGGGATATCACTTCAACAGTAACTTGTGAAGAGGATATGATAAGACTTCGGCAAGAAATACCTAAAATAATTTGTAAATTAGAGCGTATATTTCCCACTAGCTTCTTTGATTCAATGGAGCATCTCCCTGTGCATCTCGCTTACAAATCAATGCTTGCTGGTACAATACAATATCAGTGAATGTATCCATTTGAGAGGTAAGATCTCATTTATATACTTACGTACTTTATTTTTTTAGCAATCAAACTTATTTTATTAATTAGCGACAATACAAAGTTTAGGCATGAACTAACCGACAACCTTTCCTTCTCACACAATGCCTAAACAATCTTACAATCCTAATCAGTATCTCTAATTGAAAAGTAGTAACTCTAATTAAAGAGAACTGAAAAACTCAAATTACCTCCTTTTACTTCTTCAATAGATGCATAGGTCAGTCTTCACAACATGAAGTATTATGACATACAAGATTTCTCAAAAAAATGTCTTCTGTAATACCTCTTAAAGTTGCCCCCGATACATCTTTCTTATCATTCAAGAAGCATATTAGTCACTTTCATGTCAGCTAGTCTTTGGAGCTAATTAAACCATTGTTTTTCTTGTTTTGACTCAATAACCATAATCATTTGTAGATTGCAACTTGATTCCAGGCCTTTAAGTTAATATTCAAACCTCCTGCACCTCTAGGCAGAGTCACCTTGAGTTTAATGATCTCTTGTGCTAGTAAAAATAATTGTGACCCATCTACTTGGACACCACATAGTACTGCTCTAATTAGTTGAATCTTACTGACATATGCTAATTCTCTTGTCATCCAAAAGTGATCTTGTTGTAGGTTTATCTATAAGGATTTGCATTGCAATACTATCATCCTTGGGGTAGCAAAGGAACTCCTAAGTACTTAAATATTAAATCACCTATTTCATTGTACAATATTCTCAAGATGTCATTCCTATTATCTGTTCATAATCACCAAAAATAATACTGGCTATTTAAGTACTTCATTTTCATCATTATGAGTGACTAGCGCCTTGAGCTTTTGTGCTATTTTCAGAATTCTCCAAAAATATAAACTTATTGTGAGAAATAAGGCACACACTGGAGGATCTATATGCAATGCACATATAGTTGAGGAAGCTTCAACATTTTGTTTACACCACTTTGAGCCTCAGGTTTACACAAAGCATAGGAAAGTGCCAGGTAATGACGATGGTGGTATAGGTGAACAAGATGGATATGATGGTAATCTTTCTATATTCACCTATCCGGGTCAAGGATTTAGGGAACTAAATCAGAGATATCTAACTGAAGAAGAACTTAGTGCAACTCATATTTATGTTTTACTAAATTGCAAAGAAGTGCAGCCATATGTGGAGTAAGACTTCAAACTTTTATTTTCATCTATATATTAAAATAATCTAAAAACTTATATATTCTTTTTCTTATATCTATCTAAAGGAATTTTATTGACTCCCTTCATCAAAATTTTCCACGAATCATGGATTAAGAAGTGGACAGAAAACTTGATGAAGATTTTTCAGCATGGTTCACAAGATATGTGAGAACTTGTACATTATATTTTCATCTTTACTTAGTTCACTTATAGGAAATTCTAATTCATTTAAAAAATTTAAAAGGCCCGAGTCCACATAGATAATCAATTCATCAAGGCACTTGCAGAAGGTCCATGTCGATCAGTGAAGACATACACCAGTTATAATATCAATGGCTTTAAATTTCACAGAAAAAGTCGCAGTTCTTCTAGAGCATCTAACAACTGGCGTTTGCATAAAAGGAACCAATTATAGTGCAGATGACAATGACTACTATGGAGTGCTTACTGAAATTCTTGAATTGGAGTACAAGGGCAGCGCGCCAATCAAAAGAACTATATTATTTAAATGTGAATGGTTTGACCCGACACCAAATGTAGCATTGAAGGTTCACCCACAATATAAACTTATGGATAACAACCACAAAAGGAAATTGAAGAAGTATGAACCATTTGGTTTGGCAGCGTAAGTAGCTCAAGAGTATTATGCTAATTATCCTATAAAAGTTATGATGCTGCAGAAATATGTGATACTGCAGAAACAGTGTTACTGCAGAAAAATGTTACTGCAGAAAATATA
>JAOTQR010079595.1:0-10454 GCA_025774065.1 Solanum ossicruentum
CCATAGAGCTAAGTGTAATAGGTGGATTGTGTCTAACCCCTAAATTGTTTTGTACAGCAAGTATGCCAGAAACCAGGAAGAACAAAGGTAAAGGGAAGGGAACAGAAGTGGTGGTTGGTATACCTAGTCAGGTGAGACAACAAATGAGGCTCAAGATGAGTCTCTGTCATGGATATCTCCAACCCCTCCAACTCCTAATGAACCTGAAAGTAGTGAAATTCCCCCAGAACCACCTATCGATGCTACCGTGTAGGATTTGAGAAATGCAGTCCAACTATTAACCCGTATAGTTGCTGGCCAAGGTCAAAGACAGGAAGGTCCAGTTATAGGTGCAGGTAGTGCGAATAGGGTAGCTGGCATAAGGATACGTGATTTCCTTAATTTGGATCCTCCATCCTTCACTAGGTTAGATCCTAATGAAGATCCCCAAGACCTTATTATTCAGATTCACTGCACTTTAGATGTTATGCATGTGAGTGGTGCAGAAGCTGTCGAGTTAGCGACATATAGGTTGAAGGGTATGGCTATATTGTGGTATGAAGCTTGGAAGCAATCTAAGGGTATAGATGCACCCCCAGCTACCTGGAAGGAGTTCAAAGAGGCATTTCTTGATCATTACTTACCATTAGATATATGCGAGGCCCATGCAGATCAATTCTTCAATCTCCAACAAGGGTATATGAGCGTGACGGAGTATAGCCTTCAATTTAATTCCCTAGCCAGGTATGCTCCTAATATAGTGGTTACTATGGCAAATAGAGTTCATCGATATGTGGATAGACTGGATACGTATCTAATCAGAGACTGTACCATTGCTTCATTGAACAAAGATATGAATATAGAGAGTATGTAAGCTTTTGCATAGAAATTAGAGGATCAAAGGCAAAAGAGAAGGACATACGAGTTAGAAAGGGCGCAGTCCAAGAGGGACTAGTCTACAGGGCAGTTTACACCACCCCAAAGTGAGCTTAGGCCTCAGTTTTTTAATAGACCGCCTAGGCCATCATCCTCCTACTCTGCAGCCAGTGCTCCATCACAACTTCAGGGGTCTAGGAGAAATCAGTTTGGTCCAAGAAGTGAAGGGCAAGGCACTCGGACAGCGGGATATTCGACAAGCCAACAAATGGCCCTTACGTATCCTTGTAAATAGTATAGAAGGAGTCATTCAGGTATATGTCTTGTTAGGACAGACGTTTGTTATTGGTGTGGTGCGCCAGGCATATGAGGAGAGATTGCCAGAGGAGACGTATGGGTGATATAGCACAATCTACTAGGTTAGCTATTACATCATCATCATCAGTTCCTCCATTAGGTAGGGGTCAACAAGCACCTATGGTTCATAGTAGAGGTGTTAGAGGGGCAGCTAGCTCTAGCGGAGTCTAGAATCACACTTATGCTCTAGGGAATCAGCAAAATTTGGAAGCCTCACCTATGTGGTCATAGGTATATTGTCCATTTTTCACATAATGTATATGCATCAATTGATCCTGGTTCTACACTATCATACATTACCCAACTAGTTGTTGGAAAGCTTAAAAGAACACCCAAATTATTGAACAAACCATTTGAAGTGTCCACACCAACCGGTGAATCTATTATGACTAGAAGGATTTATTATGACTTTGCAGTAACTATTTGTGATCGTGACACATTGGCTGACCTTATTGAACTAGAAATGGTGGAATTCGATGATATAATGGGTATGGATTGATTAGCTTCTTGCTATGCCACCGTGGATTGCCAAACTAAGAAAGTGTACTTCCACTTTCCAAATGAGGCAGTTCTTGAATAGGAAGGAAATATCGGGGAGCCAAAGAGTAAGTTTATCTCTTATTTTAAGGCCAGGAAGATGATATCTAAGGGGTATATATGTCATTTAGTTAGAGTAAGGGATACGGAGGCAGAACCGCCAACTCTTTAATCAGTTCCAGTAGTGAATGAATTTGTTGATGTGTTCCTTGAAGAACGTCCAGGCTTACCTCCAGAATGAGAAATAGATTTTGGTATTGACTTACTTCCAGGCACTCAACCTATTTTCATCCCTCCATATAGAATGGCCCTGGCAGAATTGCGTGAAGTAAAAAGCAATTAAAAGACTTACTTGAGAAGGGTTTTATAAGACCTAGTTTGTCCCCTTGGGGTGCACCAGTGTTATTTGTACATAAAAAGGATGGCACTTTGAGAATGTGTATCGACTATCGATAATAGAATTGGGTAACAATTAAGAATAAAGACCCCCTCCCCAAGATTGATGATATATTTGATCAGTTACAGGGTGCCAAATGCTTTTCAAAAATTGATTTGAGATTATCACCAAGTGAGGGTGTAGGAGAAAGATATACCTAAGACTGCTTTCAGAACATGCTATGGTCACTTTGAATTTCTTGTTATGTCATTTGGGCTAACAAATGCACTAGCAGTTTTTATGGATCTAATGAACAAGGTATTTAAGCCATTCTTGGATGTGTTTATGATAGTATTTATAGATGACATTTTGGTATATTCAAGATTAGAAGAGGTCCACGCAAATCACTTACGACAAGTGTTACAGGTTCTTTGTGATCAACAGTTGTATGCCAAATTTTCTAAATTTGCATTTTGTCTAAAATCAGTGGCATTCTTGGGTCATATTGTGTCTGATGGGGGAATAAGGGTTGATTCACAAAAGATAGAGGATGTGAAAGATTGGTCAAGGCCTACAACACCCATGGAAGTTCGGAGCTTTCTAGGGTTGGCAGGTTATTACAGAAGGTTTGTTGAAATTTTTTCTTCTATTTCTGCACCTCTAGCAAAGTTGACACATAAAGCAACCAAGTTCCAATGGAATGATGCATGTGAAAGGAGCTTCTAGGAGCTGAAAAATAAGCAAACTTCTGCACCTATGCTAGTACTATCAGAAGGCACCGAGGGGTATGCAGTGTATTATGATGCTTCAGGAGTTGGGTTAGGGTGTGTACTGACACAGAATGGTAGGTTAATTGGTTATACATCTAGACAAATATGACCACATGAGAAAATCTGTCCAACACATGATCTTGAGCTAGTAGCAGTTGTGTTTGGTCTGAAAATATGGCAACACTATTTGTATGGGGTTCACGTTGACATATAAACTGATCATAAGAGCCTGCAATATATATTAAAGCAGAAATACCTAAACTTAAGATAGCGGAGGTGGCTAGAGCTAAAAAAGGATTATGACATTGATATACTTTACCACCCGGGGAAGGCAAATGTGGTAGCCAATGCTCTGAGTCGTAAGGCAATCCTAATACTGTTGATCATGCTGTGGTAAGTCAAGGAGTGGCTAAGGATCTACGTCAACTAGCCAATTTGAGAGTTTCGCTTTTTGAAACTCCAAAGGAAGGGGTTATTGTACATAATGCAGTAGCGTCTTCATTAGTAATGGAGGTGAAAGAAAAATAGTTCGAGGATCCTGTTCTACGAGAGCTTAAGTAAAAAATGAGTCAGGGTACGATAAAGGGCTTTGACCTTACACAAAATGGAGTACTTTACTTCCAAACTAGATTATGTGTGCCTAATATAAATGGATTAAGAAAGAGGATAATGTAAGAAGCCCATCATTCTCGATATTCCATCCATCTAGGATCAACTAAGATGTACCATGACCTGAAGGGAATATTTTGGTGGGGAGGCATGAAAAAGGACCTTGCAGAATTTGGGGCTCAATGTCCAAATTACCAATAAGTGAAAGTAGAACACCAAAAGCCAGGAGGTTATATACAGTGTATAATCACTCCATATGAGTTATAGTTGACAGACTCACAGAGTCAGCACACTTCTTGCCTGTTAGGAGTGATTATACAGATGAAGAGTATGCCAAGCTATACCTCAAAGAGATAGTCAAACTACATAGAGACCCAATCTCCATTATATCTGACCGAGGAGCTTAATTCACTGCAATGTTTTGGTAGTCCTTCCAAAGGAGTTTAGGGACACAAGTGAATTTGAGTACAGCATTCCACACTCAAATAGACGGTCAAGCAGAGCGCACCATTCAGGGACCATTTGCTACTTACTGAATTTGCCTATAATAATAGCTACCACGTGAGTATCAAGATGGCACCTTACAAAGCTTTGTATGGGAGTAAATGTAGGTCGCCAATTGGATGGTTTGAAGTGGGTGAAACCACCTTGCTTGGGCCAGATCTAGTACAACAAGCCATGGAAAAAGTTAAAGTAATACAGCAGCGGATAGAACAGCCCAAAGTTATCACAAATCATATGTTGATGCTAGAAGGAGAGGACTGGAATTCTCAGCAGGGGATTAGGTATTTTGAAAGGTGTCTCTAATGAAAGGGGTTATGAGATTTGTTAAGAAAGGAAAACTGAGCCCACGTTACATAGGACAATATAAAATTATTAAGATATTCAGGCAGGTTGCATATGAACTAGAGCTACCCCAGGAGCTTTCAATGGTTCATCTAGTTTTTCATGTCTCAATGCTTCGAAAATAGATACGTGACCCATCCCGTATCACCCCTATTGAGGATGTGCAGGTTACAGGAGATCTCGCCTATGAAGAGCTACCTATTGCTATTCTAGATCGTCAAGTTAAGAAGCTAAGGAATAAAGAAATAGCTTTAGTGAAGGTACTTTGGAGGAACCAGCAGGCAGAAGAGATACCATGGGAGGCCAAGGATGCGATGAAATTAAAATACCCTTACTTATTTGAAGCTAAGGAGAAAGTCCAACATGCAGAATTGGGATACTAATAGGTATGTGTGATTGAATGCTTAGTGTGTTGTCAGAAGTTTGTATAAATAAAGATTTAAACTTGGTTAAGATGTCCAATTGTGCTAACATTCGAGTAGAATGTTCCTAAAGGGGGGAGGATGTAACACCCTACATCTTACAATACCAGTACTATGCAAATGAAACATGATATGGCTTGGTCAAATTAGAGCCCATTTTTAAAAGTGCGTGAATCTCAAATTAGAGGGCGATATGTATGTCTAATGCTGAAGAGGGCCAAGTGTAAATAAGTTTTATATCAAATTCAGGAGATCATGACCCTAAATAAAGTGAGAGAATTGAGGTGCTTGTAGTACTTTGGAAGCTAGCAGGAGAGTCACCTACTTGCTTAGCTTAAATTGCTAGCTAAACGGAGACGAGGATCGATGTCGAATTTGCCCAAGTTCGATTATGAATAAAGTCAATGTTAAGGGTGTAACTTTAACCCATGTTTTAGAATCATAAATGGACTATATTTTCAGCCCAAGAAGGATATTAAAAGAGCCCAAATACATCATAATTTCTTTAATAATTTAGGACCAACCTAACTAAGAGAAAGGGGAAACGGGCAGCCAAGGCCAATTAGTTTGCAACACAATAAGGCCCAAGTGAAAGGGGAAAAATGGTACATTACCAACTTGATAAAATAAGGCTTAAAAGGTGGTTAAAAAAAAAGTCAGCCAAACTTTTCCTTTAAAAGGGGTTACAAGCAACAAATATAATTCATTCCTAGACTTGGAAAATTTCAGCTTTCACAAAGCTTCTTTGTTCTTCTTTCTTGACTTTGTAAAGCATCCAAAAGAAGCTTTTAGGGTTCTGGAGGCCCTCAACCTTGAAGGTAAAGGTAAGTGATTATAGTTGTGTGTTTAGTAAGGTTTCTTTATAAAAAAGAAGAAACTATGTTGGTTTGGTATATGCAGAAAAATTTGGACATCATGTGTCCTAAAGATTATTGTGAACTTTTCTTGTTATTCAAGAGGATTTTCTCTTCTGGGTTCGCTGAATTATGAAGTAAAAATTATGTTCTTAACAAGGTATAGTTTATTAGTGATGTATCTAAGCTGCTGCACCACTTTTACAGTCTGCGAAAGTGAGTTCTTGTGTGATATCGTAATTGTGCTCATAATAGGAACTTGTGGGCTGATTGATTCAGGACTATGGTCTCACGTCCCCCACCTATTTTGAGTACTATGTTTGAACTATTTTAGGACTAATTTTATGTTTATATATGGTGGGGACGGTTTGGTTAAAGTTGGAACAAGTTTGGATTGTCGACGTCAAAATGTGGTGAAGAGACGTAACGTTATGCCGCTTATTTGTAGGTTGTGTAGAATTGTTATGTGTTGTGCTTTGTGGTATGTTATAAGACTGTTATGGCAAAAAAACAAACTGTACATGATATATATATATATATATATGAGCACGTGTATTAGAAAATATAATTAGGGTGGAAAGGTTGAAAGAATATGCTCAAGTTTTAATTATACGGTTGTTGCCCTTATGTTTTTTATGAGATTGGGCTGCCAAGATGCATCTACTGGCTGCTAATGCTAGTTTTATCACCTACTATCTTATAGATAAATATTTGGAAGAAGGGAAGTTAATCTCGAGGTAATAACGAGGTCATACAACGAGGTATGTAAGGTTACTCGATTTCATTTTACTTGGCATGAAACCTAGGCTCTTCCTTGGTACATAGAGGCTCTTATCTACTTTGACATAACAAATAGCCATGTCTACACTCTTTTACATGTTTATATGCTCCCATACATAGTCACCTGCAAACCTTCATACATACTTGGGTACCAACATACACGAGTTCGTTTTACTAAATAAAGTTCATGTGTTGTTCTAACTCCTATGCATTTCATTATATGTGTAACTTACTCCTTTCATTATGGTGTTGTCTTTTGTAATTATTTACATGTCATATGTTGTATCTACAGTCCTCCAGTTCCAATATTATGACCACAAAAAGAATCATCCCAAATGTAAGTGAAAGATAAAGTATATTGTTTATTGATGGGTAGTAACTCGAGGGGTGGAAGAATCACCTAGCTAGGGTTGATCCTATCACGGTGGATAGCCCAAGGGGTTAGAGGAAAAGCCTAGTCAGGGCCGATCCCGATATAAATTTACCACTGATCAGCTGGTCTTTTGTATTACTTATTGTGCACAGATTATGCAGTAAAGGTAAAGTAATAAAAAGAACATAAAGTACATGATCCCACGATATAACTAAGGGTGGTCTCTTATCATACACTAGTGTATAGTTTCATTTGAGTTGTTACTTTATATATAGTGTTTCCTTCCTTACATATTCAGTACATTATCAAGTACTGACGTCCCCTTATAGGGGACCTGTATTTCATACTGCAGGTACAGGTATCAGTAGATCTCCCCAGTAGGAGTACAGGATATCCAGCTAATCTTACCAAGGTCCAAGTTGTTTCAAGTTTTGTGTGTCTAGAGCTTATATTTTTGTGTTCCATAGTTAGCCAAGGTGGGGCCTATCCCGACCCTTATCAGATACTTTTCCTTACCTAGAGGCTTTATAGAATACATAAATTAAAATGTGGTCATATCTTGTACTTCAAACAACGTGGCCCCAATGGCCTAGCCATATGCATTTCCTTTTAGCTTGTTATCACTGTTTATTTTCTTAAAGGCATGTCAAATATAGAAATCCCTTATAATATGTATCGAAAACGCATGGATACAGGTTGGTTCTCCCGAGCCTTATCAGTAAGGGTGTCTGTTCGCCCTAATGGGCCTTTGGACGTGATATGTTCCAGCCCCTATGTCATTCATAGGCATTCATGTTTAAGTTGGCAAGTTATGATGATTTTACACGTATGTTGAAATTTTGAAAATGGTGTTATAAATATGATGTTTCATTCTTGTTGGGGCTGATTTGTTCATGATCACTCTTCTCTTATATGTCTCTTTTACATTAGGGGACGAATGTTTCGAAGGGGGAGATATTTAAACCACCCCGAAAAGTGCCCGAAAATGTGGCTCGGAATGCTAAAATTTTAAATTTGATATATATCGAAATCCATTTGTTATTTCAAAAATCTGACTTCATATTCTTGCTCAGGGGATCAAAATTAGGGGGAAAGGGACTAACCCTAATTTTAGAACAAATTAAAATTCAAAAATCCCATGGTGCAATTTTCAGTGAGGTTTTTGCATCGCGACGTGCCTCTGTATTATTTGAGACTATTTTTTTTTAGTTTGGTCCAAGAATTCTAAGTCTTGGGCCAAAGTGTTCCCCAAAGTGTTTTTACCTATACTTATACAACTTTCACCCTCATATCATCAAACACATTCCCCAATACTCACTCTAACGCTTAAGCATATTTCCACTCCCAAATTCAAGTCCCAAACCTTCATCCTAAACTAAGGTTTTCCTTCAAGGTTCTTCTTCAAGCATCAAGTCTTCAACTCTAATCTTCACTAAGTTCATATCCAATCTAAGGTATGTGGGTTTCTTTCATGGGTTCCTTTCACCTATGATACCCAAGCCTCCTTATACTCAAATGGCATGATTTGAAGTTGATTTACAAATGGGTCTTGATTATTATGAAATTCACTGCACACTATGTTAAAGCTATGTGAAATCGTGATTTTTTCTATGTTTTGAGCTATAAATCTTTGATCTATTGTGAGATTTGAGACTGGATTTTGATGTATATTGCTTGAGGGTGTTGCAAGGTGTTGATTGATGGTTTTACAATAGATTTTCTCACATTATTTCATCTCTATATTTCATGATTTTATATTAGCGTTACGCACCCTCTAATTGTTTGATAAAACGTCTGGATATGGTTTCTTGAGGAGTTGAAGGTCCAAAGCATGAGATATGATATGACTGACTATATGATGATAAAATGAGCTTATGTACATGATGCATTCTGTATAAAGTGTTGCATTAGACAATGGCCAATCCGGGAGGTCTAAGAACCTGAATAACCGAGATGGGAGTTTGTACTCATCAATCAAGGGAAGGGTTCATACTTCTCCACCTAGATGATGGGGCGGCATTATCACTAACCGAGGTGGGGGTTTGAAGTCATCAACCGAGGGAAGGGTTTGTACTTCTCCATCTAGGTGATGGGGCAATATTTTCACCAACTAATGGAAGGGATACTTCTCCACCTAGGTGATGGTGTGGCATTATCACCAACTGAGTCAAAGGTTAGTATTTGACCACCTAAGTGATGTGGTGGTATCATCACTAACCTACCAAAGGGTTGTACTATGGAAATCTAGCTTAGTCTATTCTACACATATGATATCCTATATGAGCATGAGTTACTTAAGCATGTTTTACTTATGCATTGATTATACTTGTCATTTTATTATATTATGCATATTGCTTATTGTGATGCATTTTGATTATGAAGTCTATCTCTTGTTACATTGCATCCTACATACTCAGTACATTCAAATATACTAACGCATAATCTGTGCCTACATGATTTCACCATGTAGGAACCAGTGCCCAAGTTGATCATCCTGCTCCTCCACGTGGCTGGTTCGACACTACTCAAGCTAGTTGGTGAGTCCTCCACTTCGGGGACCTTAGTCTATGTTGCTCCTATTATGTATTCAGACATTCTTATTTATGCCCATTTTGACTAAGAGGGTGAGCCCGGTTACTTTGTCTTGTCCCCAGCTCTTATCAATGTATTAGAGATGTTTCTTAGACATGTTATGTATCTATAATATGATTTTAACTCTTATCCTTGACTATGATATTGTGCAAGCTTTCCTCTTATCCCCTTTGCCCCTATTCTTGCACTTTAATGTTTTCATATGCTTTCATGACAAATAATGTGTAAAAACAAGTTAAGAGGCTTGTTTGGGCTTCCTTCGGGTTTTCCCCATTCACTATGTCATGTCCAGGCCCTAGGCTTGGGTCGTGACATTAAATCTGAGGACATTATTTTTATTACTCTTGCTATTTCGAGACATCTTTATGCTGAACATTTGTTACAATGAGGGTGATCTCAGAAAGTGTCTTGGACCCCGGTCCAATCCATGTTAGAGGTGTTGTTTGATATTATGATGTACTCATGCTTGAGTTTGACTCTTTAATGCTTTAATGATTATCAAAGAATTCCTTTAGTCCCGCTTCCCTTTTTATTATATTTCTTATTATTATTTACTTTGCTTCCACGACCAAGGATGTGTGATTGATATGGTAAGAGGCTTGTTTGGGTCCCTTCGAGTTCTCATTTGTCGTGTTAAATCTAGACCCTGGGCTAGGATCATGACAGTTTGGGTGGTTGTTGACCGATTAACCAAGTCTACACACTTCATACCGGTGAAGACTAACTACAGTGTGGAGTAGTTGGGTAGATTATATATCCGGGACATTGCCAGATTGCATGGTGTACCAGTGTCTATAGTATCAGATAGAGATCTATGTTTACTTCTCACTTTTGGTGAGCTTTACAGCGTGATTTGGGTACTAGAGTGGATTTGAGTTCAGCTTTTCACCTTCAGACTGATGGTCAGTCAGCGCACACCATTCCAGTATTGGAGGACATGCTTAAGGCCTGTGTTATTGATTTTAGGGACCGATGGGACCAGCACTTATAACACTACAATAAAAAAGACTTTTAACGATCATTTCATAATGAAGGAAAATGAATCACTCGTTATAAATATAGTTATAGTGATCAAATTTTTTT